>ML438877.1:2200-19752 GCA_005239525.1 Nicotiana knightiana
TGAACGGAATTTCATGATCGGGAATAGTTCTGTTATGTCATTTATGACTTGCCTGCAAAATTTTGGTGTCATTCCGATTAGTATAGGTCGGTTCGGCGCGTTGTTAGCGAAGTCAAGAAAACTTAAAGTTCCTAAGTTTGGTTCTAGGGGTTTTGAGGTTTGATTTTGAGTTTTAGCGTTGTTGCGGGTGTTCTGAAGGCTCGAGCGAGTCCGTATTATAATTTGGGACTTGTTGGTATATTTGGACGGGGGCTCGAGTAGGCCCAGGTGCCTCTCGGGCACCAAACAAGGCCAAAAACTAGCTGAAGCAGTTGCTGGTGCACCTGATCTGGTGTGACCGCAGGTGCGGTTGCCCAGTCGCAAGTGCGAGACCACTCCTGTGGTCCAGGCCTCGCAGGTGCGACCCCCAGGTGGGTTTCCTAGTTCTCGCAGGTGCGGGCTCCTTTCCCGCAGGTGAGGAGCTGCAGAGCGGATTCCAGGCCGCAGGTGCGAGCCCAGGACCTTGTCCCATATTCCGCAGATGCGAGACCATAGGTGTGGTCGTCGAGTCGCAGGGGCGGAAACCCCTGTAGGCATAAAGGTCTTTAAGTTCAGGATTATCTCATTCACACTCCATTTTATTCCACCATAGGTGATTTTGAGAACTTGGAAAGAGCCCCACGACCCAACCACTGTGAGGTAAGTAAATTCTATCCTAAAGTTAGTTAATGATGAATTCCTAGCTTAGTTAACTACCTAATTAGTGAAAAATTAAGGATTTGGGTAGTAACCTAGGGCCTTCGAAATTTTAGAAAATTAACCGTGCATTGGGTATGAATTCATATAAAAATCATATATTAATGATCCTTAGGTTATGGGTGAGTGTTTCCTTCAAGAATTTTCGAAATCCGAGTATGCGGGCCTGGGGTTGGATTTTGGGATTTCTTCAAGAATGATGAATTTGACTAAATAATAGGAGAATTCCATGCTTTCAGTATAATTTGATATATTTACGTAATGTTTGGTTAAGTTCGAGTCCTTTGGGTGATGAGTTCAGAGATTCGGGTGCATTCTTGACTCGGGGAGTAGGTGTGACGCGAGGTGAGTCTCCTTTCTAACCTCGTAAGAGGGAATTGTCCTCTTAGGTGTTTTAAATGCTATATGTGATAATTATGGGGGCTAGGTACGTACAAAGTGATGAGAGTCCATACATAGCGGCTATTGTTATTATGTCCGGGTAGTTAGATCCTTATCATGCCTTGTGTTTTACTTGATATGAACTATATGCTTAATAAATTAAATGTTACATGCGGCTTATTTCCCTGAGATCATAGAATTTGAGAAAATTTGTAAGGAATTGTTTACTGAAAAGTAATTTAAAAAGGACTAGTGTGTGTGCATGTGACCGCTTCGCAATTTACATTCCACGAGCGGAGTGTGATGACCGCTTCGCAATTTACATTCCACGAGCGGAGTGTGATTTCCCCCACTCTTATGGGAACGGGCCATACGCCACGGCGGATTGGAATATGCACTTATGGTTCGGGTCGTTCGATTCTCGGCAATGCATAGAGGGGATTACTTTATGGAAAAGATGAACTTTTGGTTTGGGCCGTTCGATCCTCGACAGTGCATAGATGTGAGTACTTTATGGAAAGGTGCACTTATGGTTCGGGCCGTTCGACCCTTGGCAGTGCACGGACACGACTATCTTATGGCTCAGGCCAGTTTTCCTTATCTTGTATGCGCATAATTTATTAGTTAATAAATTCATGGATATTGATTTGACAGATATTTGGGGGAAGGTGAAGTTGTAATTATTTAATTCTTTCCAGTACTTCTTTGGATTTCAGTGCCTTATATATATTTGCTGCTTCACTGCCTTTACATGCCTACCCTTTTCATCATATTCTATTAAATTATATTGTTGGACCTTAGTGAGTGTCAAGTCGACCTCTCGTCACTACTTCTTCGAGGTTAGGCGGAATACTTACTGGGTACATATATATTTATGTACTCATGCTACACTTCTGTACCTAATTGTACAGGTTTTGAAGCTGGTGCATCTAGTTGTCAGACCGGAGCTTGATTCTGATTATAGACGGACCTGACTTCACAGTGAGTTGCTTTCTCCTGGCGATCTCCGACAGCACCATGGGGTTTCTTTTTCTTATTTCTTGTCTATTTCTTTCAGACAGTGGGACTGTATATTATATCTTTTGTATATTCTGTTAGTATGCTCGTACGAATTATGACACTAGTTCCTGGCACACACGTGATAGTTATTATGGATTACGGGTCTGTATATATATAGGCTCACGCCTGCTCATGACCTTTTTTGGTTAAAAACTGGCTAATTATCCTTGTCGATTTATGTTTTAAGTTTTAAAAACTGAGTATATGTTGAAATGTTTAATCTAATAAGGAAGAACCCTTAGTAAATTGAATGTTGTCTTGCCTGACCCTGCCGCTGGGCGCCGTCACGACCTAAGTTAGGATTTTGGGTTGTGACAACATGGTATCAGAGCACTAGGTTCATGTAAGTTTCACTAGTCACGGGCAAACCCAGTAGAGTCTTGAAGATCGATACGGAGACGTCTGTACTTTTGTTCAGGAGGCTATAGGGTGTTAGGAAACCTCTCTTTATTCTTATTATATCGTGCAGTAGATGGTAAATCTCATTCTTCTATTCTCTCACAGATGGTGAGGACGCGTGCATCTAATGTTCCAGACCCGGGAGGAGCCGCTACCCCCGTTATCTGAGGCCGTGGTAGAGGCAGGGGAGGGCGTCCCAGAGTTATTCCGGTTCCACCTCTAGAGGACCCTATCATTGAGGAGCAGGATGAGGTGCCTTCAGCAGATCCTGCTCCCGTAGACTTCATGACGGCGCCAGGCTTCCAGGCGGTCATGGGCCATATGATGAGATTTATGGACACCATGTCCCGGGCTAGTTTATTTCCAGCATATCCTGCCACTTCTCAGGCAGGAGGGGGAGTCCAGACCCCTACTGCCCAGGCTGCAGGCCAGACAGCTGCATTACATCATACCCCGGGTACACTTCCCGTGGGTGTGGTCCAGCCTGTTGCAGCAGCACCTGAGCCCAGACTAGCTGCGAACGGTGATCCGCAGAAGTTATTGGATAGATGGACTCGATTGCACCCTCCAGTCTTCGGGGGTGAGCGAGGCAAGGATTCCCATGATTTTGTGGACATGTGTAGGGACAGACTGTATTACATGGAGTGGATTTCACTACCTTCCAGTTGGAGGGCAGAGCTCGTAGGTGGTGGTAGTCCTATATTCTCAGTAGACCAGCAGATTCTCCTCCTGTCACTTGGGAGCAGTTCACACAGATGTTTCTGGATAGATATATCCCACACTCTGAGAGGGAAGATCTGCGGTATCAGTTTGAGCGGCTAGAGCAGGGACAGATGTCAGTGACAGATTATGAGGCCATATTTTCAGAGTTGTCTCGCCATGCACTCATGATACTATCTACTGATGCAGAGAGGGTGTGGAGATTTGTGGCTGGGTTGCATCCAGGTATTAGGGCCACCATGGCTCGATAGGTGGAGATGGGTACTCCTTATCAGCTCGTGGTAGAGATTGCTCACAGAATCGAGGGGTATCGATCGGGGAGCAGGGAGCAGGGGCAGCAGGACAAGAGGGCTAGATTCTCTAGAGATTTCAGAGGTGCCCCAGCTAGGGGCAGAGGTCAGTTTAGCAGTAGTCAGCCCATCAGGCCTTCATACTCCGCACCTCCACCACCTCCCCGAGGTGTTCCAGCGAGGACTCATTTCAGCGCCAGCCAGAGCGTTACTACCGTCCACCAGCCATTCAGAGTTCACCCAGTGGTTATCCCAGTCATCCGAGATCCCCCGACCCCTACTTTAGTCCTATGCTAGAGGGCTCATATCGCCCTCCGGCCATTCAGGGTTCTTCTTTGGGGCAGCAGACTATGGTACTTGGGGGTTGTTACGAGTGTGGGAGCCAGGTCATATGAGGAGGCATTGTCCCAGGTTTCGGGGCAAGGCCGTATAGCAGGGTTATCAGCCGATGGGTCCGGAATCAGCAGTTCGGCCACCTAGAGGTGGAGGATAGGTTGGCAAGGGTCGTCCTAGAGGTAGAGGCCAGTCAGGTGGGGGTCAGGCGGCTCCTGTTCACTCTGGTGGGGCCCAGTCTTTCGGTACTCCAGCTAGATTCTATGCCATTTCGGCCAGATCAGATGCAGTTGCCTCAGACGCCATGATCACAGGTATTATCTCAGTATGTGGTAGAGAGGCTTCATTATTATTTGATCCAGGATCCACCTATTCATATGTTTCAGCATTATTTGCTCATTTCTGGATACTCCTTGCAAGCCCTTGGGTTCTCCTATATATGTGTCCATCCCTGTGGGCGATTCTGTGGTGGTAGACCGGATCTATCGGTCTTGTGTGATCACCTTCTATGGGTTCGAGACCAGAGAAGACCTTTTATTGCTCGACATGGTTAATTTTGAGGTTATTTTAGGCATGGATTGGCTATCTCCTTATCATGTCGTGCTAGATTTCCATGCTAAGACAGTTACTTTAGCCATGCCCGAGTCGCCTAGGCTGGAGTGGAGAGGTTCCTCAGTTAGTGCAGCCAGCCAGGTTATTTCATTCATGAAGGCTCGACATATGGTCGAGAAGGGTTGTATGGCCTATCTTGCCTATGTGCAGGACACCACCGCGGAGTCTACAACGATTGATTCAGTGCCAGTTGCCCGAGAGTTTGCTGATGTATTTCTTTCAGATCTTCCGGGCATGCCTCCAGATCGTGATATTGATTTCTGCGTTGATTTAGCTCCAGGCACCCAGCCTATATCTATTCCTCCATACTGTATGGCTCTGAAAGAGTTGAAGGAGCAGCTTGAGGAGTTGTTGGCTAAGGGGTTTATCAAACCGAGTGTATCGCCATGGGGTGCTCCAGTTCTATTCGTGAAGAAAAATGATGGGTCCATGCAGATGTGTATTGATTACCGCCAGTTGAACAAGGTCACCATAAAGAACAAGTATCCTTTATCGCGCATCGATGATTTGTTTGACCAGTTGCAGGGTGCTCGGGTGTTTTCTAAGATTGATTTGAGATCGAGATACCATCAGTTGAAGATTCGGGCCTCGGATGTTCCGAAGACTGCTTTTCGTACGAGATATGGCCACTATGAGTTCCTGGTGATGTCCTTTGGCTTGACTAATGCCCCAGCAGCATTCATGGACTTGATGAATAGGGTTTTCAGGCCGTATATTGATTCCTCCTTCATTGTCTTTATTGATGACATCGTGATTTACTCACGTAGCCTGGGGGAGCACGAGCAGTATTTGAGAGTTGTGCTCCAAACTTTGCGAGAATAGAAGCTATATGCTAAGTTCTCCAAGTGTGAGTTCTGGTTGGATTCCGTAGCATTCTTGGGGCATGTGGTATCCGGAGAGGGTATCAAGGTTGATCCTCAGAAGATCGAGGCAGTTCAGAGTTGGCCGCGTCCCAAATGACATAACAAAGATACTAAAATTTCCAGAATCATAATACGAACCTGATAGCATCAAAGTCAACTCTCGGTCAAATTTTTACATTCAAGCTTTATAAAATCAAACCTTTTATTTTTTTCAAAGACTAACGGAAAATGTAACTACGCACCTTGGAATAGCTTGTACACAAGTAATAAATATTGTTACGAAGCTGATCAAACTCTCGGATCCAAATCGGGACCCTGTATCAACAACAATCTAATTTTGGCTAATTTAGGAATTCTTTAAACCTTTAAATTTCTAGTTTCTGTCAAATTGCGATAATTAGAGCTAGGGATTTCCGAGTTCGATTCCGGGCATACGCCCTAGTCCCAAATCACGATACGGACCCACCGGGACCGTCAAGAATCCGGGTTCGTTTTCTCAAAACGTTTACCGAAGTCAACTTAAATGAGTTTTGAAGCACTATTTCACATTTTTATCAATTTTTCACACAAAAGTTTTCCAGAAAAAATATACGGATTGCGCATACAAGTCGAGGAATACTGAATGGTGCTATTCGAGGTCTCAGAGCACAGAATTGAATGTTAAATTTAAAGATGACCTATCGGGTCATCACAAAAAGCAACAAAAATATCGTACCTTTTTGTTGTGAATTTTTTTGGGTCGAGTAACTTCCATTTTTGCTAAGAATGCTGCCTCTAGGATTTGTTTTCCCTACCTTATTCGCTAAAATTAACAAAGCAAAAGGCTTTTTGGCGATAGCGATGAGGCGGCGGCGGTGGTGGAGGAGGAAGGAAGTTGGGGTAAGGCTATAAAGTGGGGCTGGTCTGGCCTGGACCCGGCCCAAGCCCGCGAGCCCATATGGGTAGTGGGCCTAAGCGGGCCGGCCCGTTTAAGCCCGGGACCAGTTGGTTCCAAGAGCCCATGTGGGCCGGTCTCACACTTGAGCCCGCGAGCCTGGGCCTGGGACCGGCTTCCTAAGTGGGCCGGTTCAATCGAGCCTAAACAGGCCCAATGGCTAATTTTTTTTTTTTTTAGAAAATTCTGAAAAAAATTCCAACGGTTGGAAGTTTAAATTATAGTCGTTGCCCTGCAAAAATAGCCATTTGGCACTTTGAAAAATAGCCATTTTACCCCCCAACTTTGTTTTAACCCCAAACTTTTTATAATTACACTTTTTCCCTATTCTCAACTATAAATATGCCCTCATTCTGTCATTTTTCTCACAAAATCATCAATCTCTCTCTAATTTTCTTCTATAATTGCTTACTTTATTGTTGAAATTTGTGAAAAATTGTCAATTTGGTGAATTGAAGTATTCAAGTCTTCAACAATATATAATTTTCAACAAGTTGTTCGTCAATTCGCTAAACTCGTTCCAACTCTTAAGTTTTAATATTATAGTTTTGTTTGTTTTACTTTGTATAATTATAATTAATATGGCCTATTCTTTGAAAAAAAATATTTGGTAAAAGTAAGGGAAAATCCAAGATTGGTGAATCTAGTGGCCAAGCTGTTACTCCTCCACTTCCCCCGGCTCCCCGACCCAAACCCGTTACCCATCCTACCCCTGCTATTCTTAATAGTGATAACACTTAATTACAATTTACCGATAGTCAATTTTACCATGATATTGCACCAGGTGAACAATTAAACCATGAATATATGAATGCTCTTTATGGTAATCCAACTATTGATGAAAATGATGAGGAATATGATGATGAAAATATAGATTTTGATGAAACACAACTGGATGACGATACACCCACTAGTCCTGTTGTTGAAAATTGTTGTTTTGCTATTACTACTGATATTGGTAGAAGTGAATGACTGTGATTATCTTACTGTTACCAGTCATTGGATTGATGATGATTGGATAATGTAAAAGCGCATTATTTCTTATAGATTAATTAATTCACGTCACACAGGGAAGTTTATTGCTATCACGATTACGGATATTTGTAGATATTTTTGCATAAGAGATAAAATAATATCAGTTTCAATGAATAATGCTTCTAGTAACACTGATGCTATAGCCTTTTTTTTTTTAAAAAACAAAGATACTTCATTAACATTAACTACGGTTTTGCACCCATAATATGTTCATTACATAAGTCTCACGACCCCAGTTCGCCCTCCGTGAACATGTCGTGACGGCACCTAGTCCCTATGACTAGGTAAGCCTAACAATGCGGAATAACAACATAATGCGGAAATAAGTAAGTAAAAGAAAGCTAAACAATCAAAAAGGAAGACTGTATATAAAAGCCACTTGGCATATACAACCCAAAATAATACAGAAGTCTACAACATCACCCCAAAACCCAGCAACTCACGAAAACCACAGGCTAACAGAATATAACACACTGCTCTAACTCCAGAATAACTATACAACTGAAAGGAGGGATAAACTTTTCACAAAAGCTGGAATAAGATAGAGACTCCTGGTCTGCGGACGCGGCAGATATACCTCGAAGTCTCTGTTGTATCTCTCAACCTTGGGGATAGTGCGCTTGAGTGGAGGTATCTGGATCTGCACATGAAAAACATACGCAGGAAAAGGCATGAGTACACCACATCGGTACTCAGTAAGTGCCAAGCCTAACCTCGGTCGTGTAGTGACGAGGAAGGTCAGGGCCCTACTGAGGTCAAATAATATAATAGGAATTTACAGTATGAAAAACAGGCGGTAATAAGGCGTAAAACAGTGAAATAAGAAAGGTCAAATAGGCATTAACTAAACACAAGAATAGAGTAACCACGAATATGTACAGCATAATAACAATGGTAACAATGAGGATCTCCCAGGGTACCGTCCTGTAGTCCTTTTCTCAAGCGTCCACTGGATCTCCCGGGATACCGTTCCGTAGTCCATCATATGTATATCCGAAGGATCTTCCGGGATACCGTTCCGTAGTCCATTATATGTATATCCAAAGGATCTTCCGGGATATCGTCCCGTAGTCCATCGTATGTATATCCAAGGATCTCCCGTGATACCGTCCTGTAGTCCATCATATGTATATACGAAGAATCTCCCGGGATACCGTCCGTAGTCCATCATATGTATATCCGAAGGATCTCCCGGGATACCAACCCGTAGTCCATCATATGGATATCCGGAGGATCTCCCGGGATACCGTCCCGTAGTCCATCATATGGATATCCGAAGGATCTCCCGGGATACCATCCCGTAGTCCAGCTATCAATGTGAAGGGGGGTCTATTGGGAATCAAACCCTCAGTCCCAAAGTAAATGTGCAGGGGGATCTATCGGGGATCTAACCCGCAATCCCAAAGTAAATGTGCAGGGGGATCTATCGGGAATCGAACCCGCAGTCCCAAAGTAAACACGCAGCCACAACAAGAAAACATTCGTATTTAGAGTGCAAAAATACAAGGTAACAAGTAATTCTAGCCTAACACACTTTACGTAGTACAATCGAAGCAATTTAAGCAAATAGGCAATTTGGGCAACTACGCATGATCTTCTAAGCTAACATAGGCTATAATTGCAAATAGAATAAAACAGGTAGGAGAGAAACTCAGGCTAAATATTTAAAGTAAAACTAGATTTTCAACAATTAGCACAAGTATGCGCTCGTCACCTCACGTACGAGGCATTCAATTACCAAATATCACATCCTAAGGGGAAAGGTCCCCCACACAAAGTTAGACAAGCCTCTTACCTCGAATCGGCTTAAAATCAACTTGAAATCACACGTTTTCCACGAGTATCCGACTCCAAATGGCCCAAATCTATACAATTCAATTACATATCGTAAATAACATCTCAAGCAACTGATTCTACTATTTAATTCAAAGCTAAAGCGCAAAATTATGTAAAATGACCAAAACACCCCTCGGGCCCACGACTCAGAATCGGGTAAAAGTTATGTTTTCTGGACACCCATTCACTCACGGACTCGTTTAACCAAAAACAATCTAAACCCGATGCCAAAAACCCCACAATTTTCGGAAATTTCAGATTGGATACATTTCTTCCCTTCCTATGGTTTCTCCCCCATTTTTGATAATTAAACTAAAGAAATCAACGGGGATTAATGGTCTAACAATGAACTAGGATAAGAAAACGTTACCTATGATCCTTCTCTTCAAAACCCACTGAAAATCGCCAATTCCCGAGCCCTTACACGATTTTTAGACTTATGAAATAAACCCTCAAATTTTTGAAATAAAACACACAAGGATCTCAACCAAAACCACCAACCAACCCTAGCACCTCATTTTAACTAGGTCGAGCCTCAAAAACACATCTCTTAACATCAAAAACATTGATTATGCATAGATTCAAGCCTAGAAACTTAAGAAAAATCCGAATTCACATCCGACACCGAAACACGACTAAACTCATCCGAATGACCTCAAATTTTTCACACACATCCCAAATGACATGACGGAACTACTGAAACTTCCGAAATTCCATTTCGACCCTCGTATCAAAAATTCACTATCGGATCGGAAACTCCAAAAATTCAAACTTCGGCGTTTCAAGCCTAAATGAGCTACGAACTTCCAAAATACATTCCGAACATGCTCCCAACCCCGAAATCACCTAAAGAAGCTAACGAAACCATCATATTTCCATTTCGAGGCCGTCTTCACACTGCTCCGACTACGGAAACTTTCCAACACTTAAGCTCTCATTTAGGGACTAAATATCCCAAAACTCTCCGAAACTTAAAACTGAACGTCCCGGAAATTCAATTAAGCAGAAATAGACTTGGGAAAAATAGTTAACAGGGGATCGCGGCGTTCTTAAGACGACCGACCGGGTCGTCACAATAAGCCACTACCGGCCAAAACAATGCCATGCAAGGCACTTTCATTACTCAGTGCTGCTAAATGCTCGCACTGGTTAGTAGAACAAGTTCTTACATACATATACCCCTCCTGATCCTTGTGGTAGTATGTTTTGACAAGTTCAGGAGGTAAAACTACAACATGTAGTTTAACATAACTATTATCCAAGAGAGCAGCTTTTGCCAAGTGATGAGCAACCATATTCCCTTCGCGGAAGTTATGCTTCATTGTGATTTTCCCTTGCCTGGATGCCTTGTTCATTAACCACCTGCATTTATAAATTAAGTTATTATAGGTTGGGGATTCATCATGAAGAAGACGTATTACCTCTATTGCATCAGTTCAACTTCGATTGGGAATAAGTTTTCCCTGGTAACTAAGTGTAGTGCATGCCGAAAAGTTAGAAGTTCCACCTGGATTATGAAGTTGCATGTATTTTCTGGTTGTAGCCTGTCCTCCACTGACCAGTATAATCTCTAACAACTCTACTTATACCACCTTAAAGAGAGCTGCTTGTGAAAGCACCATCCACATTAATTAATTTTAAGCCAACCCCTAGGGGAGGTTGCCATCTGACCTTAATACTAATATTTTTGTTGTAGGTGTGAATACTTGATGTCATGAAGAAATACTCCATTGTTTGGTCCAGTACCCTTTTCTTGTTAACCAGGGTGCTAGTGTTGTTTTGGTTGTTATGGTTTCTATTAATCCAAATGGCCCATAGGGTAAAAGGAAGAGTGTCTTCCCAGCTTAGGTACTTGTTAATATATGTGGGCCCAGTTGTTTTTAATAGCTCTAGTCAGTTATTAGCGAGCAGTTGGCTACTAATGTTTACTCCCATTTCTTCCCAAAAAGAATTTGCTATAGTGCATTCCCAGAAGATATGGAAGATAGACTCGATGGTGTCTTTGCATATAGCGCAATTAGGGTTTATGTTAACACCAATTGTGGCTAGATAACCCCTTGTGGGCAATCTGTTGTGGTATAGCTTCCACATTAAAAATTTGATCTTATTGGAACACTTGAGGTCCCAGATTCAATTAAAGGGAGGGTGTGGGGTTTTGGATCATCAACTAGCATATAGGAGGAGGCTGTTGAAAATATTCCGCTTGGGCTAAGACCCCAAATAAGTGAGTTAGGTGCATGGATATGTCCCTTGGTGCTTAGTGAAAGAATACTATTTTTGATGAATTCAGGGAGATCAAAAGAGATTTTACTTAAGTCCCATTCCTTATTTTCCTTAATATGATGACTGGTTAATTTATCCTCATCACGATTTAACGGACCAATAACATGATTACGGAGACTTATGATATTGGGGATCCACTGTACATGCCAAATATTCAAGTGAGTGTGAGTATCTATTGGCCACATAATACCTTTATTACACACCATCCAACCTTTTAGAAGACTATTCCAAGTATTAGAGTATCGAGTAATTATTTTCCTATTTCCATATATACTAGTTAATACTTGGGCCCAAAGGGAGGTTGGGTTATTTAAAATTCTCCATGCCAACCTAGTGAGAAGGGCCATATTTTTTTATTTTTCCCTTTTAATACCAAGGCCCCCATTAGGCACAGTATTAGCCACTGTATTCCATCCAATTAGGTGTATTTTATTATTCTCCCTAGTAGTTCCCCAAAGGAAATTACGTTGAATTTTATCTATTTCCTTAAGAGATTTTGCAGGGAGTAGACTAATTTGCATAAGATGATTGGGTAGAGTATTTAGAGTTAATTTTATTAACGTACATCTCCCCGCCATACTTAACCAGCATGCATTCCAAATGTTTAATTTAGCACGCATTCTATCAAGGAGAGGTTGGTAATCCTTGTGCCTAGGGGGTTTGTTTGACATTGGGAAACCCAAGTACCTGCCAAAAGCTTGGCTAATCTTAATACCAAAATATTTAGATGCCATTTCTCTAGTATGTTGACTACAACTGATAGACATGATTAATTTAGATTTTTCTTTATTTATACAAAGACCTAACATATTACTAAAACTATCCATTTGTTTGCAGATAGTATCAGTAGGGGGGATCCTATCAGATTTAATCCCAGATCCCCCCTCTATCCCATTTATTTTTTGCGGATGACCTAACTTAATGGGCGAAGCCAATTCCAAACCTACTTGCTTACCACTACATTAGATCCTGCATTTAGTAATATTTTTCATGTTAGATGTATTTGTCATATTTACCATTTAATATCAGTGATGGTATGAGAATTTTAAATGTTGAAATTGAAAAGGTTTAAATGGCTCTTAACTGGATTTTTTATTCAAATCGTAGAAGTAGACTTAGAATATTTTAAAAGATGCGATGAATTTGACCTAAGTAGTCTTAGATGGAATTACATGTATGAAAGTTTAGTTGTTGCATATATATATAAATCCAATAAACTCAACGTTTAATTCTCGTGTAGCTGATGATGCTGAGCACCTTACAAATCAGGATTGAGCTAATATTAAAATGCTTGTAGAATTTTTAGAAAAATTTCATATTGCTACAAATGAATTATCTGGGCAATATTATCCTACTATTTCTAACTGTTTAGTTTATCTTGCAGAACTTGCTACCTTGTTTAATAAATTTTCAGAAGGTGGGGTAATTTATGAACTTGCTATTGATTCATGAGACAAAAGTTTAAAAAATATTTTTTCCCTATTCCCCCTATTTATGGTGTTGCTGCCTTGTTAAATCCTACTATGAAATTAGGAGGTCCGCAATTTTGTTATTAAAAAGTTTATAATGGCTTAGCACTTAAAGATGAGGAATTGTCTACACTTCCGGAAGCAATAGCCTCAATTAAAATAAATGCTCTAACTATATATAGCTCTTCTCAACTTGCCGTAGATCTAGCTAGACCAAATGTTCCAACTCCTACTTCTTCTAGTTCGCAATCATCTAAAAGAACTGCGGGAGTAAGAGCACTTAGCGCTTGGGCGGACTTCAGGGGTTCTCAAGGTTCCATGGCTAGTGATTGTTCACAACTAAATGAGCTTGAAGTTTATTTGTCGCAGGGACTTGAAGAAGTGAATCACGATGGCTCCTTTAATATTTTGGAATGGTGGAAGGACAAATAAAAATACTATCCGATTCTTTCAAGGATGGATCGAGATATTTTAACTATTCAAGCTTCAACAGTGGCATCGGAGAGTGCTTTCAGTCAAGCAAGACTTCAACTCGGTGATCATAAAACGTCTATGAGGGAGAGCTTGGAAAAATTAGTACTCTTCAGAGATTGGATCCGTTCGGAACGAAGAAACTTTGGACTTACTAAATCACAACCAGAGGTAGACGAAGCTTATGAAGAAATGCTAGCTAAACTTGCGGAGGATGCTACTTCGCTCGGAAGCGGTGATTTGAACAAGCTTATTTTCCGCCACCACCAACAAAAATTCCTCCGGACCTTGTAGGATTTATGAAATTTGTAAGAGATACAATGTATACTAATATGTAACTTGTATTTTGGCATATTTTGATTAGTTTTTTTTTCCTTTCAATGGTGGTATTAGCACATATGGGTCTAGGCCCGTCCCGGGCCAGTTAAAACATATAGGCCCGTGAAGCCCGGGACCGGTTGGGACCGGTCCACTTGAGCCCCGTCCAGTTGGCACATTTAGGCTCGGGCCCGGCCCACATTACAACCTTAAGTTGGGGTGAGGTTACGTGCAGGGGCTGGGAAAAAATTATACTATTATTTTTTCATTCGTTGCATTCTTTTGGCTTAATTCCTGTAATTTAAGCTCAATCCAACATGAAAACCAACTCTTGGTATTATTAGGAAATATTATTGAAGGAACTAAAGGATTAAAACCTTGTAGCAGAAATTAAAGGAAATATATGGTTAAGATTTGAGTTACAGCATGTTTGGATTGTTGTTACGTGTGTTTTCATAAGGTATCATTTTGTATTGTATTGTTTGATAAATATAATGTTTGGATATATTGTATCATTTGCCGTCATTTCATGATGTCACGCATGTTGCTCCCAAACGCACACGCAAGTATACGTGGTCGTACAAGTAATAAAATGATAAGTCGAGTGTCGAATCCGTAGAGACTTGTATCAACTACTCACTAACTATTCCTTCCTTTTGTAAACAAATTTTCCTTTTCCCCTATGAATTTGCTTGGACCCGTTAGTAGTAATAAAGAAGTTTTAAAAAGACTCAATTAATTTGATCTTTAAAGTTTATAATAGTTGGAAAAGAAGGATATTTTTAAAGAATATTAGTAAGAGTAGGGGTGTATATGAGTCGGGTTGGTTCGAATTATCAAACCAAACTAAATGTATCAGGTTATTAAATCTAAATACCAAACCAAACCAAATCAATAAAAGTCGGATTTTTTAATCTCGTTTTTTCCCCAAATAATTCTTAAATCCTAGTAAGACAGAACCATATAAGGTATTTTTCAATAAAATAACATAAATACGAGATGAGTCTTGGCATTGTACTAAAATATTTAACAATAAAGATAATAAAATCACATAAAATAAATATTATAAGCCATACAAACATAATTTAAAATGATGACTTATAAGTACTATTATTTACATAACTAACCGCTAAAAAAAATAAGTCATACATTTTATCTAAACTATGAAAAAACTAAAAAATATATATCCAATACTATTTTCATTCATAGTACAAGTGAATTGAATGTCTTTTATTAGCATTAATATTGATTTGATTTTAGTTTGGAATTTATTTGAGTTACCAATATTTATGGATTATAAAACTTATTGAAGCATCCAAAAATTATTAGTCAAAGCTTGAAATAATACATTAAAAGATAAAACTATGAAAAAGTTTAAGAAATATTTATAAGCTACACTACCATAAATATTTTTATATATTAAATATATTTAGTTATAATGTTGGGTTGGTTTGGTTTCAGTTTGACTTTTTTTTAGTTAAAATCAAACCAAACCAAATATGATCGTTTTTCTAACACCAAACCATAATTAATTTTTTTCTCGATTTGACTTGAATTATCGAATTGATACAATTTATTGGTTTCATTTGTACACGTCTACATAAGAGAATGAAATTTCTGCAAAAGTAAAGTCGGAAGAAGTTAAATTCATAAACAATGTCCTTTGTAGTTATACAAACTTGGTGGTTACAAAATAACGAAAGAATATGTCATTTCATTTAAGACATCACATCTAATTTTGTACCTTATTTATTACACTTGAACATATTTCTAACATTAATTATATTGGATTATATTCTAAATTAAAGAAATTTCTCGAACTATTAATAGCATATCCTCAATCTGCTTCAAGAACCCATGGAAATGTGCAGAGTATCTCAATTAATCATGAAAGTTATTTAATTTACACACCCAAGTACTATCTTCGGTTCGTAGTCGTTTTTGTAAGTTAAATATGTTTAAAATATTATCTTTTAAAAAAAAAGAAATAAACATTTCAATATGATACATTTACAAATAAAATTACTTTCACTTATTATTAGTGAGAGAAGTCACTTTATCATACTTTGTTGAGAAACTATTTTAAGACATGTCTCTTTGATTTCTTTTTTTTTTATAGAAAAAATTTGTTAAACTTCTCTGAGACTTGCATGTTGTCCGCACTTGTATGTTTTTCAATTTTTAGGGAATAATGAAACTGGAAAATGTGTGTTAGAACCAAAAAATAATTGAAAATTTGCAATTTTGACTCTATTAGCATGGTAAAACACAAATATGAAATATACATGCATTGTAAGCTAATTGAGTTAACGACTCCCCGACCTTGGGGAGCGCGATCGACGCTCAACAGAGTTACTCCAGTCGAGCAAGCCCGCATAGTACCGTCTACCTAACTCACTCAGGAATAAAGAGAAGAATACACTTCATTAATTAGACAGTAAGAGGTCATATGAATAACACCAATTCATTTCTATTAGTTACGTCATTAACAAGTTTCCAAAACAATACATTATACAACCATAGTTAAAGTGGAACAGATTATACGATTACAACATTTTTAGTTTAACATTCCCAAAAACAGATACAATCCATACTGTGTTTATGGAGCCTCTAACAGGAATAAAATAGTGCTATGACATTACCAGCAACAAGGCCCGGCTATATCTCAAAACGTTATGTACTAACGTCTTTTTTGACAGGGGCGCTGCATCTTGAATGGATGCATGTGGTTTCATAGAAGGTGGTATTGATTAGTGATAATAACACACCCCCTTCTCAACTGACTTGGTGAGCCCCACTTCATTTCGGGGTCTTGTATCTCTAAGCATATTGAAGAATATACTTAATAGTGATATTTCAAAAACTTATAAGTGCATTTGAGGAACTGATATATTTGAATACTACTATAAACCGCATAGCAATACAACTTGTAAATCACATTCGAAGACTGATGACTTATACAAAAATAGACTAATAAATTACATTAGGAGAATGCGATTTAAACATCGATATGTTGTCGAATGCTGCGACTTATACATCGCTTTTGAGGAATGTGACATATTCTCACCTTGGAACAATGGGATTCCTTGGCAAATCAATTTTGATTCTCTATTTACCAATAATGTGAAACTATTAACACGATTAAGTTAAATTGTTTGAAGTCGAGATGTAATGTAGTAGATAACGATTTACAAGTCGAGAATGCGACATATAAATTGCAATCCAGGAATCCGACTTATTAATTGACATTCAGAAATTACTATATGTATAAGAAGGGAGAATCAAAGGACTTTTGTCGTCCTCACATACATTTTAAAAAAAAATATAAACTTTTCACTTAATTACTTTTATTTCCTCATCTTATTTTTAATGTCAAATTTACTTTCCATATCACTTAGAGTGTGTTTGCTATGAAGGAAAATATTTTTTGGAAAATATTTTCTAATTTTCTCATGTTTGGTTGGCTTAAATGTTTTGGAACTCATTTTCCTCCAATAGGAGGAAAACGTTTTTCCCTATCAAGAGAAGGGAAAACATTTTTCAAAACTCCTTCTCAAGCTTCCCCGCCCTATTCCACACCCTCACCAATCCACCCCATACCTAACCCCACCCCATGCCCTCATGCCCTCTCTCCAAAAAAGTTTTTTTTTCGTCACCACCCACCCTACTACCCCACCCACACAAAAAAAAAATTACTTTATGTTTATAATTTCAAATTTCTGTTTTTCGTTTTTCTACACCACTCCCCCCAACCACCTCCACCCCTGCACAATTTTTTTTTTTTTCACTTTTTTTGTAATATTTAAAAAAAAAA
>ML438880.1:0-77850 GCA_005239525.1 Nicotiana knightiana
CATGTACTTGACTTCAGTGGTGTCCAGTTGGACAAGGATTTGTCTTATGAGGAGGAGCCGGCAGCCATATTAGACCGGCATGTGCGACAGTTGAGATCGAAGAGTTATCCTTCAGTTCGTGTTCAACGGGGAGGTCTGCCTGTTGAGGCAGCTACTTGGGAGTCCAACTCCGATATGCGGAGCCGATATCCCTACCTTTTCCTAGATTCAGTTACCTTTCTATGTCCGTTCAAGGACAAACGGTTGTTTTAGAGGTGGAGATTGTGATGACCCAAAAGGTCATCTTGTGTTAATTTAGCAAAAACTGTGTTTCGAAGCCACGAAAGCCTCCGTTAATCTCACCTCGATGTGCGTGCACAGCCAGGGCGCGTAGCCGGGAAGCCTTTATGTGGAAATGTGTTAAATAGTTGAGTTGATGATAATTAATGGAATAAAGTTGACTTTGGTCAATATTTTTGGTAAACGAACCCGGACCCATGATTTGACGGTCCCGGAGGTCCGTAAGAAAATATGGGACCTGGGCGTATGCCCGGAATCAAATTCCGAGGTCCCAAGTTTGAGAAATGAATTTTGAAAGGAAATTATTTTATGGAAATAATAAAGACTTTTGAAAATTTTGATATGAAATCTGTGTTACCGAGCTCGTATTATGGTTCCGGAGTCCGAAACAGGTTCAATATGTGTTATGTGAGTTATCTGTAAAATTTGGAAAGAAACAGACTTGGTTTGACGTGTTTCGGATCAAAATTGGAAAATTTGATAGTTTTTGAAGTTTGAGGAAATTCTATGGATTTTTGAGTTTAATTCATTGTTTTGATGTTATTTAAGTGGTTTAATTACTCGAATAGGTTCGTAGAATGATTTTGAAGGCGTGTGTATATTTGGTTTTGAGCCCCGAGGGCTCGGGTGAGTTTCGGGTAGGTGAGGGGGTGTAAAAGAGTTGGAAAAATCTGGTGTTCTGCTGTTTCTGGTGTTCTGTGATTTTCCCTCCGCGATCGCGGTGTGATTCACGCGATCGCGATGTTCATATGGCTGGGGTTTGGGAAATTACCCTACGCGACCGCAGGGCCTAGGACGCGATCGCAGAGCCCGGGGGTAGTGCTCTACGCGACCGGAGGGGCCTCACGCGATCGCATAGCATTAAAGGGATCTGGGGACAGGGTAGCGTGTTTCTCTATGCGAACGCGGTCTCTTTGTCGCGATCGCGATGGTCAGTGTCCAGTACTCTCCACGATCGCAGCCCTCTCTTCGCGATCGCGTAGGCTTATTTCGCCCAGTCATTTTAAATCCTTAAAAACAGAATGCTATTACGGGATTTTGATATCTTTCACAATTTTCTTCTTCTCCACTCTTCTTGGGCGGTTCTTAGGGACCATTCCACCGTACCTCGTAGGTAAGTGTTCTTAATTCTAATTTCTTCCATTTTCCTTCATCAATCACTAGATTATAGGTCTAATAACATGAAATTAAAGGTAGAAATTGGGGGTTTTAGGTAGAGTTAGGGCTTTTGAAAATTTTGGGAATTCAACCTCATTTTGGGATCGGATTTCAAAACAAATTGTATATTCGGGTTCATGGGGGAATGGGTTATCGGGTTTTGGTCCGAACCTCGAGTATTGACCAAGCGGGCCCGGGGTCGAATTTTAGTATTTTTGGAAGAATTATGGGAAATGTATAATTAGGCATCGGGACTGAGTTATTGATTAATTATTGATGTTGTTAAGTCAATTATGTCTAGATATTATCATTTCAGAGTCGGATTCAAGAGGAAAGGCCGTGATTGAGGCTTGACTTGCATTCTTGGAGTCGAGGTAAGTGTTTGGCCTAACCTTAGCTTGAGGGAATAGGTATAGAGTCTTATTTGCTATGTGTAATTCATGTCCAACGTATAGGTGAGGTGACGGGTATCAATATGTTGTGGTCAAGCATGCCCGTGAGTCGAATTTTAATGAGTTATTTAATGTCTTTGATATTCTCCGTGTTGTGAATTATCGGGAACTTGGAAGTGGTACCTTGAGGTTACTTCATGACGTAGAAAGTTCTTGAAATGTGTTCGGTTGAGGTTTTTACTGTTGATATGATACTTCTGAGTGAGATTGGTTATAGCTGAGTCCCTTGCCGGGATAATAGAATTGGGTTGATTATGTTTGTACATTTGAAATGTCGCATTGTTAAACTTTCATATCAATTGTTGTTTTATATTCATCATGCACGAGGGAACATTCCATGTCGATTATTATTATTTATTCACGAGGGAACATTCCGTGCCGATGATTATATTATTTATGCACGAGGGAACACTCTGTGCGGATGATTATATTATTTATGCACGAGGGAACATTCCGTGCCGATGATTATATTATTTATACACGAGGGAAAACTCCGTGCCGATGATTATATTATTTATGCACGAGGTAACATTCTGTGCCGATTGATTATTATTTATGCGCAAGGGGATATTCCGTGCCGATTGTTTATAAATGCGCAAGGGGACATTCCGTGCCGATTGATTATTATTGATGAACGAGGGGACATTCCGTGCTGAGTCATTATTATTTATGCGCGAGGGGACATTCCGTGCCGTGTGATTTTGAGGCTATGCACGAGGGGTCATGTCGTGCCTTCTACTGTCTATTTTACTTGTTTCGAGTTGCTATTTCCTTCTTTACTTCTACTTTCCAGTTAGTATTGATTCTACTGTTTTAGCAATTGTTGCCCCTTTTATCCCCAGTATGTTCTTCCCCGTAACTGTATTCTTGTTTATTTTCTGCTATACTATTGAACTGCACAGGTACAATTTGTTGTCGTGTCCTAGCCTCGTCACTACTTCGCCGAGGTTAGGCTGGGCACTTACTCAGTACATGGGGTCGGTTGTACTGATGCTACACCTGCAGTTCTGTACGTTGTGCAGATTACGCTGTCGGACCCAGTGGACCTCGTTAGGGGGAGTATCCTTCAGTCCATTCCAGACGACACCGAGGTAGTTCCGTAGGCGTTCGTGGATCTCGGCGTTACTGTCTATCTTTCATTCTGTCATCTACAAATCTGCACATTTTTGTGCAGATCCAGGTATTTATCGTTAGTAGATGTGCGGATCATTGCTGAGGAGACTCAAGGTGAACCTGATGTTGCGTTAGCAGGCTTCGGAGTCACCTTCCTACTTGTATTCAAATGTTTTCACTCATTTCCAAACAATTGTATTTAAAAGTTGTAGTTAACTCTGTAGAGCTTATGACTTGTACTACCAGTTTTGAGAAATTGTANATTTCAAATTTTTGTTTTTAGCCAAATCTTAGACTGGTTCGTGAGGTCGTGACTCCATTTCTGGGTTTTGTACTTAAAGGGATTTCTTCGTTATTAACTATGGTTATTTTGATTTGGTTAATGCTTCCGCACTTTATCTCAATTATCTAGTCAGTATTTTTTATTTTCACTTGTTAATAAATCAATTCAGTTAACATGTTGGCTTGCCTAGCGGGTGCAATGTTAGGCGCCATCACGGCCTGAAGGTAGGATTTCGGGTCGTGACAACACCATCTTAGTCTCTTTGGCTAGTGTCAGGAGGAGAATTCAGAATTTAAATTATATGAGTTCAGCCTTTAAAATTTTTAGCATTGAGCCATTATTTTTTTAAAGCTATGAGCTCAAATCTACTATTTGTTGTATTTTAATAAATTTTTACATTGAATTCAGTTGGACCTGTTACCTATGTGCTACATGCGCCCATGTGCGCGTAGTACCTAACAAGCCTTGGAATGGATAATGGATTGCGTCTTCTACATCTACACATCTTCTTGTCTTCCTTATAAAATCGTTATGGAGTATACTATTAGTCAAATAAAAGCGTATGCAGATATCTTTGCCTCCACTTTCATCATTTGCCTTTATACAGGATCATATAAAGGTAGAGAGAGAAGCTCTGCCTTCTCTCTAAGTCCTCTTCATCTTCCTCTTATAAAAAGCTCCTACTACTAAAAAGTATTACTATTTCAACACACTCCACCAATAAAACTTCCCAAATTCCTCCAAAACAACCAGACATCTTTCTTAATAAGGGAAACTATAATAATGGGGACACTGCAAGATCTATTACATAACCTACCGTAACCTCTTCATCCCTTCAAAATCCTGCACCTACCTTCAAGGATATGCTACTAGCAAATTCAGAAGAAAATAACATATACATGCAACAAAGGGAACCTACACTCGACCTATACCATGTGACTCTCCAATGGACGATTTAGAGTAAGATCGCCCACATACGCATGAAATTGAAGCAATTAGTGAAAAATTAAAAGTTAACCTTTCGATGGAAGATCTCCAACGCATCTATCATCCTTGAAAATATTCACTCATCATTAAACTCATGGGTAGACGTATCCTTCATTACTACCTAAAAAACGAAAATACAAGAGTTATAAAAACATACTGAAAATTTCACACTCATGGATCTTGGAGCAGATTATTATATAGTCAAGTTTAACAAGGAAGAAAACATGATTCGTGCATTGAATAATGGTGGGTAGTTCATTAATTGTTTCTTTCTATCGGTCCAGAAATGTGAGCCTCAATTTGTGGCCAGTGAAGCCAAACAATTATATTCAGTGGTGTGGATACGATTATCACAACTCCCAACAGAGTTTTACGATGGTGTTATACTACAAAAAATTGGGAATAAAATAGGCAAACTACTATGGATTGATGCTTGCACATCATCAACGCTAAGAGGTTGATATGCAAGATTATGTGTTAAAGTACCGATGGATTACCTGTCAAAGCCTTTATTTTTATTGGATCCTATAAACAACAAATCCTATATGAAGGAGAAAATTTCTTGTGCAAAAATTGTGGCAGATTAGGTCATAACCCCATCAATTGCTCATATTTAAAGTTACAAGCTGCCAAGGCCAATTACAAAAAAAATGATCAACCAACCAATGAACGGGACATAGATAAAGGAGAGTGGAAGACAATATCCTTTACCAAAAAGAAGGTTCTCAGTACACGTCCAAAATCAGCAATCAAGGCAGTAACAACAGGTATTAATGTAAAAATATTTGATGTTGCCACAGGTAAGTATCTTAATACCCAAAAACTTAGGTACATTGAAAAGAAGCATGCTATTATTTATGACACTAACAAAAAAACAATCAAATATGATTCTTCCAAAACTGTTAATTCCTCCAAACAGGCCATAGATACATCCAACAAAATTTACCCACCTTCTAGACCTGCCCACTGTTTCATTAACAAATGGTTTAGAAGACAACAAATACATGCGAGCGGATATGAACATTCCTAATGATGTGCTAGTACACATGGAGCCAACTGGAGAAGCATTGAAAATTGAAACTCAATCATTGGAACAAAAATTATTAAAACAAAATGTTACTACCAACTCCGCAAATATTAAAAAAATATTTCTGCCCACAAACTTATCCAACATAACTCTTAATAATACTAAAAAAACTTCTATCCATAATAAGTCCAAAACACACTTGGCCATGCATGCACAAGCTCACTGCCAAATGGAAGAAAAAAGATAAATCTACAAATGATCTTGTTAAAACCCATACGTTAACTGATCCGACAACGGGTAACAGTAACCCTACTTTTTCATCATCACCTCCTACCAAAATCCATAATATACACAACATCGTTAGTAAAAATTCCAAGGCTACCATTCACAGCGAGAAGAAGATTCAGATTAGTTCACATCCTTCATCAACAGAGGAACCAAACAATGGACAATCTCCCACCACTCCCTCCTCACCTACCAAATCAACCACTCTTTTTCACATCTCCACCTGCATCAAAGAATTACCAACCAACATCATCGCTAGAAGCGGTCCTTTTGGGAAATTCCATCACCTTCAGCATCTAAATGGGCAAGAAATGGTGATAATAATCCAAAACACATGGTATCTAGCTCAACTTATTCGAAGTTAATGCATAACAATAAACAATTACACAAACCAAATATGGATCAATAACATACTCAACCCCCTATCCCCCGACATGAACCACACACTGATACAACAATGCAATCTCAGTGGAACCTTCCAAAAATTACCAACCAACACTACCCATTAAATCTACTAATAAACCTTCCCTTCTTTCCACCGGAGAAGAACACGACCCTAAATCCAATATTTATGGCACGGAACATGTATGCAAGCCAGGAAGAAGCACAACCAATGAACAAACATCCATTCAACATGCACCCAGTTCCCCAACACAATGCACAAGAACCAAATCCCTCCCACAACAAGGTATGGAACCAAGTGTGGAGTTTTCAAGCCTAAACAAAGTAAAAATATTTCTCTTCCTAGATCTATGGAGCAAGAAGTACATCTTCAGCTGTCCCAACACGATGTACAAATTCTCAATGCACATACGTCCACCACAAGATCCAACTAGGAGGAAGCAAGCAGTGATACTAGTGCCATCAAGGAGAAGTAACCACAACTCTGTGGAATTAGAATCCAATAACAACCAAAACCAATCAACACAATTGAATAGTCCCACTAGTATAATCTTCTAGACTGTAAGGGGAGCAAACAATGGTGATTTCAGGAACTTCCGAGAACTCATCGGTACATATTGGCCATGCACGGTAGCTTTACTAGAAACCAGGATGATAGCCCATGCTACACTACTCAATGATTTTAGTTTTTCGGAGTTAGTAGAGGTACCAGCTGAGGGGCAAGCATGTGGCATAACTATCCTCTATAACCATAACCTCATCACAACGCAACATTTTACTAGGAGAGGGCAAGAAATACATGCAATGCTTCAGGTACGGCCCTATAAAACATAATAGTTTTTTAGTTCAATATATGCTAGCACTAAGTGAAAGTATAGAGACACAATGTGGGATAACCATGTTTCCATTTCTAATAATTATAAGGGACCTCGGATGGTAGGTAGTATTTTAATGATATTTTTAACAGTAAGGAAAAGATAGGGGAAAGACCTATGAAATTAGCTAGTTATTATAAGATATGGAACTATGTTAATAAGTGTAATCTCATTGACCTAGGTTTTAAGGGATGCAAGTTTACATGGTCAAACCATAGGAGAAGAAAAAATTGTATTTTATTGTAGTTTACTTATTTGGAGCTTTGTTTCAAATTATAATATATTTATTTAGTTATATTAACGATCATCTGTGTAGAAGTTTCATTATACAAAGGATTTACATATTTAGAATTATTAAAATAATATCATACATCCATATAGGATTTGCATAGTAGTAAGTGATTTATTTTGGATTACACGAAGTATATGTGCATTTTTTGTTTTGGTCAAAGTCATATACTGCCTCTATATAGCTATATTGCATGAACTAGTAAGAATTTCCCAATGCCCAATTAATATTACTGTATATTCTATCAGTAGCATCTCTTTTGTTGCACCAAGACCACTGCCATCCTTTTCTATTCAACAATCCCAAACCAATATCCTCAACACAAGTTTGAAAATCAACCACTTCACTCTAGTTAACTGGATTTCCATTAATTCTATCATTAACAGATAACATAGTATTGAAGTCTCCTAGATTCAACCAAGCCTCCACCATAGTACTATTTATCTGCCTAAGTTGACTCCATATTTCATGTCTTTCTGCATCAATATTATATCCATATACAAAAGTAAGCCAACACTTGAAAGCTGAATTTATGTCCCTAATTTCACAGTGCACTACTTGATTTCCAGCTTGAATTATTCTAACATCTACTTGCTGAGTCTTCCACAATATCCATATTCTCCCATTGGGAGCATGTGAATAGTTTGAAAATACTTCCCATTCAGTCTCAATCTTCCTTCTAACTCTTTTTTCATTCCATTTTTTCACTTTGGTCTCAAGGCACCCTAACACTGTAATTTTATTCTTATGCAGAAAGGCCTTGAGTTCTTTCTGCTTATAGGGCTTATTAAGCCCTCTAATATTCCATGAGCTAATAATCACGGGGGGTGAGCCAAAGGTACTCTTCCTTCTTTTGATGCCATACTAGCATCCTCCCTTTCCTGAATTCTCATAGCGTTGAATCTGTTTTTGTGTAGGATAGCTTCAATAGTCTCATTAGATAGACCCTTTCTCATTGTGTTTTTCTCCATAGGACTTTGTACTTGTTTTCCTTTTGACTTAGCTATCTAAAAGTCATTGTCCTTTTGCTCAGTTTCTGTATTGATTACTAGTGGGGAAATTGGTTCTTCTTTGCTGGCCTCAACTCTAACCTCTCGAATCTGTATTTCCCCAATTGTCTGTGGCTTAGCAATCCACTTAGTGGCTACTTTCTTTCCCCTTATTTTCTGGCCACCTATATGTCCTTTAACATCAGGTCCTGGATACTTCATCACCTCTATTTGAACTTTACATTTCCATGTGTCATGACCTATTGTAAGACAATCTTGACAAAAGGAAGGATGCCAGTCATAGTTCAAGTTTTGCTCCCTTGTTTTCCTTATGTAGTTTCTATCAGCATTGTCTCAGGTAAAGCTTGGGACACATCCATTTCAATCAGCATACGTGTATAGGATATTCTAGCTTTCTTTGCTATTAGTTTATCAGTACAAATTGGGTTCCCAATCGAGCTTGAAATTCTTCCCAAGTTCTCCACTGTCCAATACCGTATAGGTAGCCCAGGGAAGTTGACCCATACTGGAATATTATTTGTGACTTCCTTACTCATTTGAAAATTCGATTCCCATAATTTCAAAATCATTGGTCTGTTATTGAATGTGTATGGTCCATTTTGAAGAACCGGATCTCTATCCTCATCAAACTCAAATTTGAAAATAAAGTAGCCTTCATCGTGTAGTAGTACCTGTGAAGTCGAGACAAATTGCCAAACTCCATACACGAATTTCAGCATCTCTTTGAACTGAGAAGATCCACCTATGACATAACCAATTGAGCTTGTCCTCCATCTCCTATTCTGCCCCTTCACTTCTATATAGTTCAATCTCACAGTTTTCCTTCCATCCTTGACAATAGGGGGGTAATAGTCCAGTTTCAAACCTTGCTGAATAGATCGATTACCTTGAACCACTACAGCTAGAGTTGGTTTTGAAGCCCCTAGTCCTGTCGAGAAGGTCAATTTCCTTGTTGTCGTTGCCGTATCAATCTCATTTAGTGCTGGATCTCCAGGTGTCTTTGTTATCAGAGCTGTCGGAGCTTGAATTGTCACTAGCTCCTCCGATTCCTTCCTCTCCTGTCTATGCAGAACAGTTGGTGCACTACCCACGCCTTTCATCCAATGGAACAGTTGCACACAGTCTAGAGCTTGGGGGATCCCCGTTTTTAGCGTAACCAACCTAGTATCTTCATCTTCTACCTTATCTTCCTCGTTTGTGCTCGTTACCTTAGCTATGAAGTTCTTCTTCCTCTGCCTCGCCATCCCTACCAGCGCAAGTTAGCAGACCTTGCTTAACGTGCGCCGATACCCGAAAAGCTGTTTGGTTGCTATTTTAATACTTACAAAAGAAAAGAAAAGGTAAAATATTTTCTTTAGTGTGTACGTTGTATATAAGAATTGTGAAATTCCAAAAAAGTAATTCTTTTTACTTCAAGTTGAGAATTGTATTTGAAAATTGGAGCTGTATTTGGGTATGAATACAACTTGGAATTATTTTTTAACTGTTGTGAGTGATTTGGAGTAAGAATTATACCCAAATTGGAAATTTCCCAAATTCAACTTCAAGTTGGATTTAGAATTTCACGACCAAACATAGAGGTGTCAAAACGGGCCAACCCAAGCTTTGTGGGCTTTTAAATTTGATGAGCTAGGTCAGCCCGGCCCGCAATTTAAATGTCCTTAAATGGCCAGCCCAACCCTGCCTTAAGAGGGATGTTGGCTAGGGCAAGCCGACCTTCAATATTTTTTAGAAAAAAAAATATTTTAAATCCTTAAATATTTTTTTTTGTGACATTGTCGATTAATCATGTAAACAACTTCTGTTTGCTTAGAGCGTACAAAAAACTTGATATTTAATGAGGAATCCCGTAATTGAAATACAAATTCTCTATATCTCTAGCTCTTCTTTTGTAAAGTTACATGAATATTTTCTTAATACATTTCTTTTATTTTCCTCATTTTCAATGATTGGTTCAATAAGTTTATATGCTAGGGTTTTTAAATTTAGGATTAACATCATTTGCCGATTTTATCATTATAGTCCATAAAAATTTTAAAATTCCTGAAATTTGCTAGTGGTTAATTTTTTTTGTGTATTTAAAATTGATCTTTTCCTATACTGAAAAGCAGTTTAAATATTAATAATATATTAAGTAATCTAAACTGATCATTGGCCACTTAAAGTAATATTTTCTTTTGAAAAAAGATTATTATTGTCCACCAAAAACTTTTCGAGTTCGTTATTAATTAAGCAAAAGCAAAATTAATTTGTCATATTACATACATGTCACAAATCTAAACTATAGTTGATATAGAATGGTAAATGAGCAATATAGTGTTGGGGAATAGGGATTGTAGTTAATAGTTTTAGTTTTTTTAGTTTTTTACTTTTTATAAGTATTAAATATTTAATAGTTAATTAATATTTGAACCAGGGGCCGGCTCAGGCCCAGCCTCGGTTAAGCCTTAAGGGGCAACCAACTGACTTGGGCCGGACTCATAAGCCTCAATTTTAGATAGGCTCAAAAAATTCTAGGCCAACCCTACCGAAGTTGCGGGTTGGGTTGGGCTGGCCTCACGGTCCAAGCCCATTTTGATGGCTCTAGCCAAACACTGATTTCGAAAAAAGTGACAAAAAGATTCAGAAAAAGTGATTTGTTGGCCAAACGAGCCCTTAACTTACCCTAAATGAATTAAAAATAATATCGGAATAATTCATAATGGAATAGTAATATCAGTATAAGTTATTTTTGAATAATAATTTGTTTGGATGATAGTTACATATTGTATTATATTGTATTGTTACTTTAAATACGATGTTTGTTTTGATTATTACTTAATTTTTATTGTATCGTATCATTAAATCCGTCGTTACATAACGACAAAATGTGTCATTTTATGTAACGACTAATTTAGTGAAGCTGCGTCGTTACCTTGTCATTTTCTCGCATCTCACCCTTCATTATATTTCATAATTTTATTTTTTATCATTTATCCTATCTCTTTATATAATAATTTTATCTTGTATCATAATTATTTTTAATAATATTATAAGTTTATTCTTCATTTGCTAGTGCGTGATATCATAAAACGATGACAAGCGATACAATCTATTCAAACATTACAATACCATATACTATAAAATGATTTATAACAAGTATTCAAACAAGGTGTAAAGTAATAAAATTAATAATTTTAAAATTCACAACACATCAAACACTAAGTAAGAAATAATATCCGAACATAACTTGTCTTCACCCCCAGGTAAGAGAGAGAAAAAGAAGAACAGAAAGCTATTTTCTCCTCAAAACCCCCTTTTGTTTTTGCTGCTCCAATTACACAGAGCTTCGTTAACCATCTTTCTTTAAAAATCCACTCCTTTCAAAATTTCGCGAAGTTATTGTTCATTGCTGCATTCTACTCAAAGTGAGTGGGTTATTTACACATAAAATACTTTTTAAAAATTACAGCATGCATGTATCGTTTAGTTTGAGATTTTGAACGACATTGTGTTGATCTTTTATCTTTCTTGGTTTAATTACAGTGACAATGGACTTAGGGAGCAATTTTGTTAACCCTACGGCTAAAAGGCTACAGCCCTGTAGCCCCCGAGGTAAATTCCCCTCTCTTTTTTTTTCTTTTTTCTGTACACCATGTGGTATTATACGTGACCTAGTTTGATTTGCACTTTTTGCTAAAAAGTAAAATCAATCAGTCAAATCAACCACTTTTTTAGCCCCAAATTATCAGTATTTAACAAAGTTACTAGCTGAAGTTACATGGAACTCTTTTTTGGTGTTGATGTTTACAAAGACCTTATTAACAGACATTTGCCTTCAGTAAGATCAATGGATACACGGAGCTGTTCTTTTGAAAAAGAAAAAAGATTTTAGGCGTAGTAGTAGTAGTAGTGGTAATAGTACTAGTTGTTGTATCTACTTATTTTATTATAAAGTCCATTTATGAAAGGTGTGAAATTATTAACTATCACTTAAGGTGTGAAGAAATTCTTCATTCATTATGTGTACTGTATGCTAGAATGCAGCTCTTTTTCTTCCTCCTGCACTCTCCTGCCAATGGATAGCAGCACACCCATTGACGATGAGCCCTTTCGTTGGTTTACCATTTGCTTCCATTTGTATGAAAAATTTGTAGTGAGTAATGCAGTTGAATGCTGATTATTCATGCTTATCATATGAGTATCATATATTCTGTTGTCATCATGTCCTCTGTTCTCGTGCCTTATGCTTAAAACTTTTATTTGTGGAACAGATTTATTTTCCAAGGGGGCAAAAAAGATGAGATTTGATGAAAGTAGAAGCCAGAGTAGCCCTACTGTTGCATCTAGCTGGCGGGAAGAATGTGAACACAAAGAAGGAAAGGTGTCATCAGGAGTTTTTGGACGCTCTGATCCGTTTGCTATTCCGGACTTGCTTGAAGCGTTAGATTCTGGGAAGTTTGGAAGTGTCACCAGAGAGATTGAGGACCTTATTAAGCGGCGAATGAAGTTAGTGAACTCTTGTTTTGCAAGTGATCATTCACTTCCCAACAAAGTCTTGGAATTGGAAAGGAACTTTGAGAAAGGGGAGTTCAAAGGAAATCAGCCTGCGCCCGATGTAATTGACTTGGAGGATGAGCAGGAAGCTAAAGGCGTTGCTTCAGCACCAATGGTTCCCTCTACATGTTTTGGACCTTCAGCTGAGCCTGTTGTTATTATTGATTCAGATGATGAAGACACTCAAAAAGACTTCATCTCTCCATCTCGGGGGATGATTCACACTCAGAAGAGTTCTATTTCTCCATTTCAGGGGATCCCCTTACCAAATGCTTTCATTGACTTTCAAGTTAAGGATTTTGTGGTAAGTACATTCTAGATTGTTAAGTTCGTGGAAATTCTTTATGCCACTGTTTGGTGCTATCTGTGGTGATGATGTTATTCGAAGCAGCATCACTGAATTTACATTTCTCAATAATCTTGTTTTTCGTGAAAAAGGAATCTCACTTGATCTGCTAGAGAAAATATCTGAGCATGTTCTGTAATTGATCATGGTGAAATATAAGCTCTGACCTCCAATCTCAAATCATATAGATCACTACTATCTATCATGGAAGTGAAGTCATGATCTACCTCAAAAGGAGGAATCTAACCACTCAGTCAGCACGGTGAATTTATTTATTTGTTTTAGGAAGATGCAGGGTAATTTGTTGCTTCCAAGCAGTCCCTTGTCAAATTATAAAATTTACCTTTTAGAATATCATGGTATGCTCGACACTGTAAGAGTTAGGAGCATACAATATGTACCCTTGAACTTGAGGAGGAGTGTTAAGACTTAAGAATTTGGAAACTGTTAGTGGCAAGAGTCTATTCCTTGTAAATATGGATGTAGAATCCCTGTTATTAAGAATTGGAACTACTTTCTTTTTCTGCTTTGAATTACTTGTAAACACTATTTAAATCCTAATATACTTGTGTAACAATCAAGCAATTCATTTAAGTCTTCTTTTCTTTTCTTTCTTTGTTAGGGAGCGTGGGTCAGGGGTAAGGTGGGAGCATAAGCGGACAGGGAATGGATTTGAGGTTCTTGATCTCAATGCTTACCAGTATAAATAATAAATATGTGGCATCTTTAGGCTAAACAAAGGGATAGGAAGTGTGAAAATACCTATGTGTGTGCATAAAGCTTTGACAACGTCTTCAGACAATCTAATGTGAAGATTGAGAAAGAGACCCTCTCTAACGTATTAATAGACCAATCAATCATCACACATCTTGCGTTTGATAAAAAAGGATATCACAATATGTCTGGGAAATCGGGAGGGGTGTTTAATATAGGATTGTTGGAAACTTCATCAGAAACTCTTGACTGTCTGAGGCAGCATCTTAAAGTTAAACTTTGTTGAATTGTGTGTCAATGGTATTTTTCCTATCTCAATAAATTCAGTTGCTATTTACATCGGAATTTAGAGTTTTCATCCTACGTTATGGAGGCCATTTGAGTATGTGCTTATACTGGCTAAAAGGGCATTTACTGATCTCTCTCTCTCTCTCTATATATATATATATATATTTATTTTTTTTATATGGTAAATGCATTTACTGCTACATAAGTCTGATAAACACCAGATCATAATTTCTTGGTGATGAATACCGAAATTTTGTCCTTGTTCTGTGATCTTGAGCTCAGGAAATGATTTCATGATTTCTTAAAAACTGTTACTCTGTGAACTGTACAACTAGTAACATACATTTTTTATTGAAGGTAATATATTATCAATAAACGGTACCAAGACTGAACTTGTACAAAAGATCCTGGTGCAAATGTCATGTCGTTCTAAGTCTTCGAGGAGTCAATAAGTTCCAGAATTTCACATATATCAGTTACATCTTCCCGTCTACCCTTCAACAGTCCTCCTATTCCTTTCTACCCTTTTATTTGGACAAAGTCCTGTCTACCTGTATAAACAATACACACAACAGAATAGTATTCGGTACTCATCTAAATATCTTCCTGATCTTCTGTCCATTTCAGCTGTAAAGTAGTTGTTCCACATTCCTAGGCATCACTCACTGGATTCCTTAAAATTAAAGAATAAATTCCATATCTGCCATGCCACTGTGCAGTGAATGAAGAGATGACTAACTGATTCAATCGTCTGTTCATACATAGCACATCTGCTGCATAGATTAACCCTCTTCTTCGTAGATTATCTTGTGTTATACAAAAGTCTAGAGCTTCAACCCACCCAAAACAAGCCACTTTAGGTGGAGCTATTGTTTTCCAAATTAGATTCCAAGGCTAATTGCTAATTCTAGGCTCATCTTGTTTCAATAACATCTTGTAACATGATCGGACTGGAAATTTCCATCAATTTCTCATGTCCGGATGATAACTTTTCCGCACAGCTTTAGGGTGCAATTTATGAATTTTTCCTATTCCCACAACACAAGTGATCCTTAGTCCTCCTTTTCCCTGACAACCAATACCTTCATTAAATCTGAGATGTGAGAGCGGTGGAAATTGAATTTCAAAGGGTTATCCCCACAACACAATTGATTGTTAATCCTTCTCCTCTTCCCTTAACTCCCCAAGAACAACATTGATCATCTTGTTTTATATATGATTGGCCCGAGTTCTCTTGCGTCATTTTTATTTAGTCAGATTTCTTATGCTTCGTTTCTAATCTGTTTGAACAATGCAGGAGCAAGGGAGGGTTTCTGCTGAAAGACAGACTTTGATAGAAGCTGTAAGCCTCGGCGGGGAAGCTGAAATAAAGAAAGATAAAGGTGTTTATGTTGGTGTACAAGATGATGATGAGATTGATGATAGCGCCGAGCAGCCTGATGAAGGTTTGACTGATATATGGAATGAGATGTCATTTGCTCTTGAATGCTCAAAGGTACATTTGTTTGATATTGTATTCAGCTGCATATTCGAAACGTTGGTTATTTGACCTTACAGCAATGAATAACTCTCTTTACTAGGTTCTGCCACTATATTTTTAACTGGTTTCTGGAATAGTGCCTAGCTATTTGGGAGAGAATTGATAATTCTCTGTGCTGGCAATTCTAAATTATCAGCTTCTTTTGGATGTTTCAATTGTTTATGTATGTATTATTATTCTCCGAGCGAAATTTTGAACTTGCGCATGCAACTTCTATAGTCATTTCACTTTATTAGAAAAGGTTTTGTAGTCATTTCAAAGGTGTTTACTATATACATGTATGGTTCCTCGTTGTAATACCCTTGTACCTTGCGATTTTCGTTTTTGATTTTTTCCTTTGGGGGCAAGGGAGATGATGTATGTTTAGGTGTTAAAAGCCGAAGAGAATGGAGTTGCTGACACTCACTATGATGATGTTTTTTACGAAATGTCTGCTGAAAATATGTATTATTGTGTATTAGTTGGTAGTATTAGTTGGTAATGATGGAAAATAAGATAGCTGTCTTAAACTATCACTCAATAAATGAGAAATGTTGTCTAGATGACAATGAATGGGATAGTAGTCTGCTTAACTTCAACGACAAATCACTAGATTGTGGGATTTTGCAAGACGCCATTGATTTGGTAAGAACGGGTTGACTTTGCTCAGAAGGATGTAGAGGATGTGGAGGCAGATTACTTGTTCAACTAAAACCTGCTGCATTTGTACGCTCAAAGGAAATTAGTTCCTTATTCAATTATAAGAAATATTTGATATTTACGATAGATAGTTGGTGAATTATGAGGATACTCATTTGTAATGAATGTTATATATGTAGTAAAGTCAGGCAAATCAATGATTGCTGAGCTGTTGACATAGGTTAGTTGAACTTCACTCGTACGAGGGAATTGGTAAAGTGCAAAAGGGAACCCTTAAAAGCTGGCCTATTTTGTAATTTTTCCTCAATCAACTTTGTAGCAAACTTGACACTGAACTTCTTATAGAGTAAAGAGGCCTGCCTCTTTTTATGTTTGATTAGAAACTACCTGTCGAGAGGAGTCCGTGAAAACATGAATAGAAAGATATGACAGAATCAAGCATATCAAAGACGAATATGAAGCATCAATTTCGTGAAGCATTTAAAGCATTATGCTTTGAATTGTTTGAATTTAAGACTCTCGGGCCTTAGCTTCTTGGAGTCCTACTGCAAAGTACTCCAATTGTGAAACAAATGTGGGAGTTCCCATAAAAGGGTAGGTTGGGTCTGGAGGAGTTTTGGTCAAAGAATTGAACAATTCTGATGGAGGAAGCTTCATTACCTCCTCCCGGAGCGATGATAGATGATGCAACCTCAATTGAGGAGTTGTGGAATTAAGGATTGCTAAAATTCTTTTTAAAAATTGAAACATGTATATGATATAGATTCGTCTTTTAAGTTTCTGCAGTCCTTTCAGGATTTGTAGGGGAATGCAGTACCTTTTGTAAATCTCACTCTGTAATACCAGCATGTGCTTTTACGTATGGAAGTCTTACTTGAAAGAGAGAGTGTGTGTGTGTTTTGGGGGGGGGGGGGGGGGGGGGGGGGGGGGGGGGGGGAGCCTGGTGCTAATTCCCGCTAGGCGTGGGGTCCAGTGAAGGGCTGGACCTTGTTGGGCCTATTGTACACAACCTTACCTTTCATATTTGCAGGACAATTCTGATGGCTGTTCCCACGGCTTGAACCTTCTCCTGGTCACATGGTAACTCTTACCATTGCCTCAAGGCTCTCTTAAGGAAAAAATCTTATCAATAGGAAAAAAAAAGGATTGCGCAAAATAAGCTTGGGTGATTGAGGTGAGCGTCTCTTGAGCTTGGCATGCAAGCAGCAAGAAATTGGCTTTGTAGACATGTACACTGTACAGTGTGGCGATAGACTCCACTATGGCCTGATGTACACATTGTCTAAGGAAAAAGAAACAACAGATGCATCGAGGATGCCCCATTCAGTGTTTACTATGAATTATAACTGTGATATCTAGCCTTATTATTCTTACGTTTTAATTTCTTCTGCCTTTTCCATAATTTACTTTCATAAGTGAATTCTTCCAGTTTGGTTTCTTGTGAACCTTTTTATGAATTTGTCCAGGATCATATGCAAATGGTCGTAAAAGCTAAAATATGAAAAGAAAGGACTAAGCTTGAGTGGAGATCACATTATACCTTGGACCAGTATTAGCCCTATACATCTGTATGCGCTTTAAAATCATAGTAGGCTACATCGCTTGCAGTACCTTCTTGGTAGAATCTCTATGAAACCTTTGCTTTATTGGCATTTATCTATATACAAAATCGCCTTACGCGCACGTTCCTTTTTTTCCAACCACATGTCGAGTTGTACATTTCAAATGATCACATCAAAACACATGTGCAGTTGCAATTCAAAGAGTATTTCTTCTAATGTTAGAGTCAACAGTTTGCCTTGTTGTATATATAAATAGTTCTTTCCTGGCTATTAGATATTCCACGTTATATTTGACTGTTGCATGTAAAAATAGGATGTTGCTGCTGAACCTTCACCGAATGAGCGTACAGTTGAAGAGGAAGACGAGTGTGATCATTCCTTCATCTTGAAAGATGATATTGGTTATGTCTGTCGTATATGCGGAGTCATTCAGAGAAGCATTGATACCATCATTGAATTCCAGTATTCAAAGGTCCAGCTTTCAATCCTTGATCATCTTTTGTTTTGGATATTGTGCTTGGGAAAAAATTAGTACATTGAACATGATTATTTGTGTTAACTGTTTTTTGCTAAATCATCTGAACTGCTTTGGACCTTGATGATTAAGTTGTGTAGCATCTGTCATTTGACCTATTAACCCAGTTTACTGCCCGTCTTAGATGAATGTTTATTTGACACAGAAACAAATGCTGGGCGAGAACCGAAAGTAACTTGTCATCCTTCCTTACTGAGTCCGAAAAGTTAACAATTTTTTTGGTATTCTCATTCTTGGAAAATGGAACTCTTATAACTTTCTAGATACTAAAACATCAGAAGGAAATGAATGATGATTTTGTTACTATAAGAAGAAATTGCATAAGCTTTTTTCGCAACTGTTCGGGGAGGTGGTTAGGTTATCAAAAGCTTTGATTGGCTCATTGTTGTGACCCTGTCTTAACCAGTCTGAGGTAGCATTTTGGGCTGGTTTAATACAAGTCATTGACTTAATTAGATGGCCTTCTAATATAAGTATCTGGGATTATTTCACAGACGTGCTTTTTGTGTTTTTTGACAGGCCTCCAAGAGTATAAGAACGTACCACTATGAAGGTCGGTCAGCCAAGGATATAGGGCATGCTGAACTCCTTCCTGAGGGCATCATTTCATCTGATGACATTGATATGACTGAAATTTGTGTTCATCCAAGACACAAGAAACTGATGAAAGCTCACCAAGTTGAGGGATTTAATTTTCTTGTTAGCAACTTGTTGAAAGATAAAGGAGGCTGTATCATGGCTCACGCTCCTGGATCTGGCAAGACTTTCATGATAATCAGCTTCCTACAGAGTTTTATGGCCAATAATGATAGAGCTAGGCCTTTGGTGGTGTTACCTAGAGGAATCTTGGCTACATGGAAGAAAGAGTTCTTGAGGTGGCAGGTAGATGAAATTCCCCTCTATGACTTCTACTCAGTAAAAGCAGATAATAGATCTCAACAATTGGAAGTTCTGAAGCAATGGTCGCAGGAAAGAAGTATTCTTTTTCTAGGCTATAAGCAGTTCTCAACAATCGTGTGCGACAATGTTGGTAGTACGACTGCAGCTGCTTGTCAGGAGATTCTGTTGAAGTGCCCATCAATTCTCATTCTTGATGAAGGGCACACTCCGCGGAACCAAGACACTGATGTTTTGACTTCACTCGAGAAGGTCCAGACACGACTAAAGGTGGTGCTTTCTGGCACCCTCTACCAAAACCATGTTAAAGAGGTTTTTAACATTCTGAACCTTGTGCGGCCAAAATTTCTCAAGTTGGAAGATTCCAGAAACATCAAAAGGACAATACTGAGCAAAGTGGCCAGCTCAGGCAGAAAGAACCTCTTGAAGAAAAGTAATGATAATGATTTTTATGAGTTAGTAGAGCATACATTGTTAAAGGATGACAATTTCTCAAGGAAGAGCTCTGTCATACTAGGTCTGCGGGATATGACCAAGAAAGTGCTTCACTATTACAAGGGAGACTTCCTCGAAGAACTTCCAGGATTGGTGGATTACACTGTCCTTCTAAACCTCCATCCTAAGCAGAAAAGTGAAGTTGCAGAGCTGAAGAAACTGGGAAGAAAGTTCAAAATCAGTTCTGAAGGAAGTGCAATGTATGTGCACCCACAATTGAAGAGCCTTTCAAGAAACTATTCTGTTAAAGAAAGAGTTGATGAAGAGAAGATTGATATGCTCTTAGAGAATTTGGAAGTGATGGAAGGGGTGAAGGCCAAATTCTACCTTAACCTGCTGCAACTGTGTGAATCAAAAGGTGAAAAACTGCTAGTGTTTAGCCAGTACCTCTTGCCTTTGAAATTCTTGGAGAGGTTGACTGTTAGGACTAAGGGTTACAGTCTGGGGAAGGAAATATTTCTGATCACTGGTGATTCAGACTCGGAAACCAGGGAGTCATCAATGGATCGGTTTAACACTTCAGAAGATGCTCGTGTTTTCTTTGGTTCAATTAAGGCATGTGGTGAAGGAATATCACTTGTTGGGGCATCTCGGATTATCATATTGGATGTACATCTCAACCCGTCAGTAACCCGTCAGGCAATAGGGCGTGCATTCCGACCAGGTCAGGTCAGGAAAGTATACACTTACAGATTGATAGCCTCAGGTTCACCTGAGGAGGAAGATCATCAAACTTGTTTTAAAAAGGAGTCTATTGCGAAGTTGTGGTTCGAGTGGAGTGAGTATTATGCCCAGCCCGATTTTGAGATGGAGACTGTCAATATTGAAAACTGTGAAGATATGTTTTTGGAATCACCACGTCTTAATGAGGATGTGGTGGCTCTGTACAAAAGGTCAGCGAGAATTACTTTCTTTGAGTGGATACTTTTTATGGTATTTTGACTAGTATTTCTGATCCCTTTTTCCATTTTCAGGTAGACTGATTGAGAAGTATCAAACAGCTCAAGTGCAGATGTGGTCATCTAACAAGTGGTGGATCCATTATGCCAATGAAAGCTTAGGGGTCTGACAGGAAATGCTGTGTTATTTGCAGACTGCATATTATCTGGCAAATATTTTTGTCCAGAACATGTCAATGTTCAAACTGATTGTAAATATTTTTCCATGTCCAAGACTTCTTGTTGTGTAAATCTCTTCATTGTGCCTCTTTAGTGTTATTCTGTAGAAGATGTTAGAGATAGTGATCTGAAAGGAAATTCGTAGACCTCACTTGCACCGAGGTTACTTTGCTATTGATCCCTCTCTCGTTTTTTTGTTGCACCTCGAGAAGGACTGGTTTGAATTATGAGGTTGATTAAACTTGATTAGCAGCAGAAACAGTTTGGAACAGAGAGATCTACCACCACGAAATCTTTCCTCTAACCCTCTTGGTGATCTGTGACAGCACAAAACTTGGTATGAAGCTGACTCTCAAAGTTCTGCTTAGGTAGGAAATGAAGATACAATATGAGGCTAAGAGATCAGGAAATGTATATAACATATTTCCAACTATACAACAACAATGTCAATATCAAGTTGGGATCCACTGTATACCAAATTCCAACTATCAAAAACAATAATTTCTGTTATATCTTTACAGACTTTACAGAATTAATAACTTGGGTACTTCCCATCCAATAGTTTGCTATATTACAACATTGATTACTGACACTATTACATCACAGTGAACTTGACTTTAAGCTTCAAATTAACCAGCTGAGTGAAGCTGAATGCTTTCTGGATGTTCCCAAAACTTGCAGTGTAATTCTACATCACATATCATGCTACAAAATCATGTAGCAGATGGTAGGAGCCAAAAAGGATGCTGCCTGTTCCCAGAATCCAAACAGTTGAATTCTGCTGTCTCAGAGACCATAGTAGTAGGTGCTGTGCTATAGATCTCATCTACCCTTAACGGCACATAACTACCGTGAGACTCAATAGACATTGGTAGGCTGCTTCCTTCACCTTGCTGCAACCCCAATGTAAGTGAAACTCCATTAGGAAGTACATTTCCACTTCCAAATCTACCAAAATCTGAGAATCTATCATTGCCTTGAACAAATGTGTCCTGAAAAATGGTGCAATTATCCATAGCAGGCCGGGGTTCATCTCTTTGATTTTCCATTCCAGATTGACTTCGAGTTTCTGCATTATTTACTCCTTCCATTTCTACATCAGCAACATGGTTGGATTTTGACTCCAAGATTTGGTCACTATTGTACTGCTCATATTCTGAGGTTTCATTCTGTTTCAATTCTTCTGTTTCTTCGACTTTTGAGTCTTTCGATGCAAGTCTGGAGGCAAACTCTGATGAAGAATTTGAGTCCATTTCAGTATTACCAGCTTCTTCTTTGTACATTTCCTCAACCATAGGCTTCCAAAGACGTACCCGTGCATTTATGAACCAATTTGATACCTGAGAAATGACAGCAGTTCATTAGCGAAATATTAAGCCAATATCAAACGTCCATGTAAAGCAAAAGAACCAAATGACTGCATAAAACCAGATGAATTTTTCTTTAAGAAACTATAGACTCTGTTCAGTGCATAAAAGTTTTTCTGCCAAATTTAAAAACTTTGAGTAGCTGCACTTATGCAGGAAGGACCCCTCTGACACTAAAGTTAAATCTCAGTTGACTTAAAATTCAACAACTCCTTTTCAGTAAACTTCTAATCAAATAAGAACAATCATATCTTGACTACTTAATGATCACTGAAATGTTATCAGCGATGTAGAGACTTCCAACGCTGGTGTTAACTGACTGAAGTGCTTAATGCAGATCCGTAAGGCAGGTAAACCTGGAACTTATCCTGACTCCAGAAAATACTGAAACACCTTGACACTGGAAAATTTAATTATAGGATGACTATGAGAAACAAACAGCCTGGGTACCATACATGTAACATTTAAAGATTTTATACTGCCCTAGCATTTTAGTTTCAACATGTTCTATTGCCTTTTTCTTCTGGACGATCACTAGGTAATCTATTGCCTTTTTCTTCTGGACGATCACTAGGTAATAAACATTGTTTTCATGAACAAATAATTCCACTCCAGTTTCAGAGAGACATAGTTAAAGTTAATCCTGATTATGCAATAATCCATATGCCTAAGATCTGCATTTCCAAAATAGGATAAATGTAAACACTAACATAAGACTACTGGAAAATGTTGAAGGAAAAATGTCATCCTGAGAATAATCAATCTCTAGCTTGCCAGCTTTCAATATACTTGAGATCACTAATAAGCTTAGAGGCACTGTCTCAGAGAGTCTTCACAAACCTATTTTGCACATTGTTATAGTTGTAGAACAATTCTTTTGAAGAAACATAAACAGCCATTTGTTCGCTTCAAGAAAGACGATATTTCTTAGCATTTGCAGATAGTAAGACCTTATACCTGACTTCTCGTTAAGCCAGTTTGCCTTGCAAGCATAATTTTGTCAGAATCTTTCGGATAGCTGGAAAAGGAGAAACAATCAAAAATTAGACGACCAGTGTTCTTTTTCGGGTATAAATTGTATGACTGAAGTTCCAAACACAACAAATTCAGGAAAGTTTAACAATGCCTACTACATGCTGTCTGAATTAATCAAGGGATTTTTTTCATTTTGATCTCGGCGTCCCAAATTAAGTACAGGTGGTAGCCCAAATATACGAAAGATACACACTGATTATGTATATTTTCGTATATTATATGTATACTTATATTTAATATACAAAACATATACATTTGCCGGCTTATTATTATTTTGGGTGGCCAAAATGTAATTCAACTTACGGATGAAGAAAATGCTCGAAGAGCCAAGCACGCAAAATTGAAACAGAGCTTTCGGGCAAACCCCTCTGAGGCCTCCAGGCATGTTGTTGCATCATACCAAGCTGCTGAAGGGCTCTCTGCTGTCTAATATGCTGATCAACATAACGCAGGCGTGATATTCCAACTGCTTTGCTGTTTTCTGAAGCATCTTGCTCTCCAAGATTTCTTCGTGATGCTCGAATCTGATCACAGATTGCATCGCGCAAGCAACGAAAGTGACGGGAAATTGTCTGGAGAGCAAGAGCTGTGTATGGCTTAGCTGCTCCATCTCCAGCTACCACATCAAATGATGAAACCACTATTTGCATCTGATGATAATATTGTCTATACCTTCTATCAATCTGTGACAATAAACCATAACTCAACTTCCACTTTTTATTCAAATCACAGATGGCAAATAGCCAAAATGGTTAAGTTATAGAATCATAGTCTTCGAGGCACGTTATTCTCTCTTTTTTTTCACCTTTTTTAATTGGAAAAAACTACATTCAGGAATAATACCTGCTAAAATCCTTGTTGTGAAATCATATTACCATCAGTAGCATTCATAAACTTAACTACTAGAAACTCTGGCAATAGTGGATGAGTCAAAAAAAGAAAAAGACGCCAATGTACTACAAATGCCCTTCATTAACTGACACAAATAATGACAGTAATAATACTATTATAACAATTAGTGCAAATTTCTTCCCAAGAGTATATCTTGTATCATACTGCAGTTGGTCATGCCTTACGTTTTAATTTTGCCTTTTTAGGGAATCCATTCATTGGAAATACAGTAGTGATACTATTATAACACTTAACTCTCTTTTATTATCCCTATGAAGTGATTATTTAAAGTATGCTATTTCATTATCAAATTCATGGAATTTCTTTAAGAACGGCTTTCTAAATGCTGTCTGGAAGTCAAAGTTCAAGCAGATAAGATGCTTTATTCATTATAATTTCCCCGGGCACATTGTAATATATCAAAAGAAGCACATTTCATCCCAAATTCACAACTAAAGGTCTTATGAAACAAGTTAGACAATGGAAAGATGAATGAGGACCGTCGAAGAAGTCCTTAACCCACTGCAGCGACTATTTTGACTCCTTTTATGCAATTCTCAATTGAAATAAAAAAAAATTTGGATGTATTAAATCCCAAACCTAATGAGCAAATACATGCCACAAAAACCTTGAAAACAACCAAAAATTGATAGGCAAAACACTGTTTTCCACAGATCATACCTCATCCAGCATTGACAGAAGCTTGGTCAGTTTGTTCTGCACTTCTTGCTTCTCGGTTTGTGAAAGTTCACTCTGGTTGTTTTTGGACTCTTGAGGATTTGAACTCCCATTTGCTGGAGGATCTGATGATTTATCAGACTCTCTGGAATCCTTTGTCAACTCTTTCTTAGAATTATGCTCCTTGATAGCCTTTCTGACATTAACAACCTCATCAAGCAAATATTGAGCTGCTTTCAAATACTTTGAGCTTGGAATTTTTCTTCCAATACTCGACGTACCAAATGGAGAATTATCACAATTTACGAAGGACACATTGCCACCACTAACTTCGCCTGGAATTGATGAAGTAGGACTCAAGAACGACGTAAAACCTTGACTAGGATTCTGAGATTGGACATGTGAAATTCCAATTCCGGATGGTATATTGGAGCCAAGACTGAGGGATAATCCTTGACTCTGCACATTTTGTGCAACGTGAAGGACACTATCAGCCGTTCCCAGGGAATGATCTCTCCAAGCAGAAAAATCATGAATCCCCATCCGCGATCCTCCAAGATTAGACAATATTTCCTGTTGTGATGTGTTGGAATCAGAAGTTCCAACTGCTGGGATAACGATGCAGTTGTTTTGCTGTTGGGAAGTACCGGTCAACATATCTGAATATGTCCCAGAAGAAGAATAGTTCATGAACACCATCATGTTCTCTGGAGCATTTGAAGCATCTGAATAAGAACCAGGCAAAGATTGCCTTAAATATTGAAATGTCTCAGCTTCTCTTTGATTGTTTGGACTAGGAAAATAAGTTGCCATCCTTGGATTTCTCACTAATTCTTCTTCTCTTTTTTAGTTCTGTGATGAATAACTTTTGTGTTTCAAATTCACAAAGGTTGATTATCAAATTACCGTCTCCTGCAAAGGGAAATTTAAGATATTAATGACACAAAAACGGAAGAAAATGCACTTCTATGGTGCTCACACTATGGTACTAAACTGTGTAGATACTTCAAAAGCTGTTGCAACTGCTGGACATGTTTATATATGTATGTCTCACTTAACATGATCTCTTCAAGAAAATTGAAGTGATGAATCAAACAACTACTATGCCTCAATTCCAAGCAAGTTGGGGTCGGTTATATGAATCTTCACTGTCCATGTCGTTCAATTAAGCTCATCTCTGTCTAAAGAATCAACGCAAATTCAAAATCAAATCACACATTAATAATTACTAATAACATATTGACGCACCCATCTTTACCAAGTCTTATAACTCCTGAGCGGAGAAAAAACAAGAATTGCATACCAAACAAGATGAACTACATGGTCTTTGCTCTTCACACAATCCATTAAAAAAAACCATGTAACAGATAATTTGTTCACTAGAGTATATATGATGAAATTCGGCAGTAACCATTTCCCAATAACAGTCACATGAAAGCAGCAAATTGGAAATTACTATTTACAACATGTAATTCTTTTCTTCTAAACAACAGATATTGGCCACTGCCAAGAATCCATTTGTTTTAGAGTTGGGAACAAAGTCAAAATAGAGAAAACAGTAACTACAATAATCTTTTTACCTGAAAACCTGCAATATTTGTGTCTTCTCTGGGGAACAGAAAAGCTTCGATCAACCAAAAAATTCCTTCTTGAAAGCAAAAACACTGATCCCTATACTCAAATACCATCTCCTTTCACTCTCTCTTTCTGGTTTTCAGACATAAAGAAATCAAAATGACTAAGAAATAAGAAATTCCAAAGACCCCCAAAAAATGATTTTTTTTTTATAATCTTTAATGTAGAAAGTAGTACAAGAAATTAAATCATCATTCCTGTAGTACTCTTCTTACTTATCATATATTCTCTATCCATCAATTTATCTATTCACACGTGAGAGCTGCACAGAACCATACAAAATATCACACGTATACACATCCCTTTCTCTCTCTTTACTTTTTCTTTCTGTTCCTTTCTTACACACCTTCTCTCTCTATATCTACATGAAAGCTCCAAAAAATGTTTTTTCTTTTCTTTTCTTTCCTGTATGAAGAACTGAAAAGAGACAGACTTTCCCAGGAAAAATCATAATCTTTCACTTTCAATCTGTATCTCTTCCTTAATGAGGTTTTTATTCTGTTGTTTTTGACTTGTTACTGTTAGTTCTTTCTTGAATATTTATTAGTTTTTGGTTTTTTTTTTCTTTTAATGTTTGGTTAAGGAGTGCAATCTCTAACTACCAGTTGGTACGTAGACCTAAAACCTCCCTAATATCTTTCTTTATTCTAAGTTTTCTGTTTCTTACTCCTCAGCTTCTGTATGTTCCTCTCATCTTAAGCTTGTATATATTAGAAGGCTCTTTTTTCAGCAATATCCACCATGCATAACTTCGATAAGATATTTACCTTTTCTTTTCTCTACAGTCGTGCCAATTCTTTTCAAAATATTTATAATTTTATTTTATTTTATTACTATATTTGTTTCCAACATTGGATTCACACTGAAAAACTTGATTTCATTCCCGTGCTCCAATCCAACATCTTTTTTTATTACGGATTAATGATTCTGAATCTTTTTCACAATTTAAACGCATTAAATTTTAAATTTTTATATACTTACTTTGTCGAATTAAATATTCAGCTATTACTTTAAAATAAAGTTGAAAGTGTTGCTGTCCCATAGAGTATCATTTTTGCAAGTAAAAATAAAGTAGCATTATTTCTTTTTTTCCAATTTGTTTCGGTTAGTAAATTTTTAGTGACGTGCACTTTCTACATTTTTCCTTTTGTCGAAGGGCAGACAATATCAATGTTGCTTTATTAAGTATATCCTTAGCTTCTTTTCCTACGGTGCTAATTATTTAATTTTGTGTTTATTATCTAAAAAAAAAAAAAAATTCTTTTGTTATATAAAAATTATATTACTATACTCCAGTTATCACAATAATCACTTTGACCAGATTTTAAGAAATACTTTACCTGAAAAGTCTATCCTGGCCTTGACATTATAAATCCTTTCATTTATGTAATACCTTCTATATTATATGTCATATGATATACTTTTACCCAGATATTTTACTTATAGTTAAAATAACTTAATATTTTTTTATTTATTATTTTTATAATATGTTCTTACATTTAATTTTTTCTTAATGTTAATTTTCAAGATATATAAATAGCATTATTAAATTTGTCAGTAACATTACCGTGAATAAATCTCAAGTTCACGTTCTTAGTCATGCTTAATGAAATATGTTTAATGAGAATTAAAAATAAATAAAGCTCATTGATTTATCAGTCAAACCATACCCATTAATTTAATAAATAAAATACTCACGCTTAGTAAAATGACACATCAGATTAATACTTTCAAATAAAAAATATTAACAGATAAAGCTTTAAAAAAACTTAATACTAAACACAAATATCTTTGAAACTTATTTTAAAATTTTTATTGACTATAAAAAACTATCAATTGTTATACAAATCTATTTTTATTATTTTAAATAAATATTCAAAAATAAGTAGTTTTTTTTGTTTTTTTTATTTAAAACATGTTCATGTTTGACTATGATTAAACAAATTTAGTGACATGGAAAAATTAGTTGAGACAAGAAGTAACCCGTTAAAACCTGTTTGTTTAACGAGGGTCATCTTCGAGAATTCTTGAGCGACCGAGCTAAGAACCACTTCAGAATCGGGATGCAAACAGAAAGAATGAACAAGAAGAACCACAACACGTAATTCACATGATCATTGGTGGGGTCAACATTCCACATGGACCCATATTCAAGCGCACCAAGGTGTCGATCACGAGGGAAAAACGAATTCGGGATTATGTACCGGAAGAGACCTTGTCTTTCAATGACGAGGATGCAGAGACCCCACAACGACGCACTGGTAATATCTGTTCTTATGCATAAAATTCAAGTTAAACGTATTTCAATTGATCCAGATAGCCTGGCCAACATCATTCGATCGAGGGTCATAGAGAAACTCGGCCTACATGATCAAATTGTGCCTGCAACCCGGGTTCTTAACGGCTTCAACATGGCGAGTGAAACCACCAAAGGTGAAATTATCTTCCAATAAATGTGGATGGGACAAAGAAAGTTCTACGTGATCGAGGGTGACATGAGGTACAATGCACTGCTCGGAAGGCCTTGGATCCATAACATGAGGGCAATACCCTCGACCCTTCACCAAGTTCTAAAGCTCCTGACACCGAAGGAGGTCAAAATGGTGAACGGAGAGAAACCTGCCGCCAAGGAGATGTTTGCAGTTGATAAGTGATACCAGTATCAGCACTCTCATTAGCAAAGGGATCGGATTCGAAGGGAAAATATGAGGCCAAATAGTAACCTCAGATACCAGCCTCGACTCAATTAGAGGAGCATGGGACAGAAGAGGACGATGACTATTGGATCCCCCGATCTTTCATAATTCCCGATGACTCCGACGCCACCAAACCGATGATCGAAGAGTTGGAACAAGTCATACCGATCGAGTATCTTCCTGAACGAAAGGTATACCTGGGCACGGGGTTAACTCCCGAGCTTAGGAAAAAACTTATTCAATTCCTTTTTGATAACATGGATTGCTTTGCTGGGTCCCATCTCAATATGACAGGGATCCCACGTGACATCACTACCCAGTCCGAGGTTAAGCATGCATTTATCAAGGACGAGGTAACCAAACTTCTCAAAATAGGGTCTATTGGGGAAGTAAAATATCCTGAATGCTTAGCAAACGTAGTGGTAGTCCCTAATAAGGAAAATAAACTTAGAATGTGCATAGATTATAAAGACTTGAACAAAACATGCCCTAAGGATTCTTTTCCCTTGCCGAATATCGATCGTATGATCGATGCCACAGCCGGCCATGGGATTCTCAGTCTTCTCGATGCCTACTCCGGGTACAACCAAATACAGATGAACCTGGAGGACCATGAAAAGACTTCGTTTATCATTAAATACCGCACCTACTGTTATAATGTAATGTTGTTCGGACTAAATAATCTTGGTATAACTTATAAATGCCTAGTGAACCAAATGTTCGAAGAACAAATAGGAAAATCAACGGAAGTTTATATTGATGACATATTAGATAATTCCCTGCTAGCAGAGGACCATTTGAAATATTTGCAGGATACTTTCGATATACTCTGAAAGTACAATATGAAGCTCAACCTAGAAAAGTGTGTGTTCGGGGTCGGCTCGGGCAAGTTCCTTGGCTTAATGGTATCTAATCGGGGGATCGAGATCAATCCCGATAAAATCAAAGTTATCGAGGATATCACGGTCTTAGATAATGTCAAAGCAGTCAAAGGCTAATAACGCGCATAGCGCCCTAGGGCTATTCATTTCGAGGTCCTCAGTTATGATCACCAATTCTTCTCACTACTTAAGAAGATGAGTAGTTTGCATGGACTTCGAAATGCCAACAGGCCTTGGAGGAACTAAAACGATATTTATCGAGCCTGCCACTGATTCACACCCCGAAAGCGGACGAGCAACTCTACTTATACTTGGCAGTCTCGAAAATAGTGGTAAGTGGAGTGCTAGCCCGAGAAGAACAAGGTACGCCATTCCATGTTTATTATGTTAGTCGGACCTTAGGTGAGGCCAAAACCAGATTTCCACGCTTAAAAAAACTAGCACTTGCTTTAGTAAGCGCATCTAGGAAATTAAAATCGTATTTTCAATATCATCCAATATGTGTTGTAACGATCTATCCTCTTCGCAATATTTTACACAAACCCAAGATTTCGGGTCGATTGGCCAAATGGTCTGTTGAGATAAGTGGGTATGATATCGAGTATCGACCCCGAACCGCTATCAAATCTCAAATCTTGGCATACTTCATGGCCAACTTCATGTCAGCTCTCGTACCCGAGGTTGAAAGAGAATTGTTAATAAAATCGGGTACATCTTCGGGTGTGTGCACCCTCTTCACGAACGGTGCTTCGAACGCGAAGGGGTCCAGGCTGGGTATCGTTCTAAAACCACCCACGGGTAATATTATTAGACAATCTATTAGGACTTTGAAATTAACTAATAACGAGGCCGAGTATGAGGCCATGATTGCAGGTCTCGAGTTGGCTAAAAGCTTGGGAGCAGAGGTCATCGAGGCCAAATGTGATTCCCTCCTCGTGGTAAACCAAGTCAACAAGACTTTTGAACTTTGAGAAGATCGAATGTAGAGGTACTTGGATAAACTACATGTAACTTTACATTGATTTAAAGAATGGACCCTACAACATGTACCTCGAGAACATAACAGCGAGGGCAACACTCTTGAAAACTTAGGGTCATCAGTCGAAGACGACGAACTCAACTCGGGGACTATCGTACAACTCATGAGATCGGTGATCGAAGAAGGCCACGCTGAAATAAACTCCACAAGTATGACTTGGGACTGGAGAAACAAGTACATAGAGTACTTAAAGAACGGGAAACTTACATCAGATCTGAAGGAACCGAGAGATCTAGGTAAGGAAGTACAGTTCACTTTGTCCGATGATGGAACGCTGTTTAGAAGGATGTTCGATGGACCATTGGAAATATGTTTGGGACCGGGAGATATCGAAATCGAATACGTCCTACGGAAAATTCACGAGGGCACTTATGGAAATCATTTCGGTGTCGAGTCATTGGTCCACAAAGTAATCAGAGCAGGGTATTATTGGGTCGACATGGAGAAAGATTCAAAGGAATTCGTTCTAAAATGCGACAAATGCTAAAGGTATGCGCCGATGATTCATCAGCCTGGCGAGCAGCTTAATTCAGCCTTATCCCCATGGCCGTTCATGAAACGGGGAATGGATATCGTCGGCCCCACGTTAAGCTCAGTTTATTTTATTTATGACTTATTATTTTTTTAAGTGGGTTAAAGCACAGATTTTCGATAAAGTCGGAGAAAATGAGGTCATATACTTCATTTGGGACCGCATTATATGTCGATTAGGGATGCCTGCTGAGATTGTATGTGATAATGGAAAGAAATTCATCGGCAGCAAAATGACTAAATTTCTTGAGGATCACAAGATCAAAAGTATTCTCTTGATACCTTATCATCCCAGTGGGAAAGGACAAGCTGAATCGACCAACAAAACCATTATTCAGAATCTTAAGAAGAGATTGACCGACGCTAAAGGAAAGTTGAGAGAGATACTACCCAAAGTTCTTTGGGCATACCGCAAAACGTCAAAGTTTGGTACGGGGCGACGTCGTTCTCATTAGTCTATGGTGCCGAAGCTCTTATCCTGGTTGAGGTCGGAGAGCCCAGCCTCAGGTTCTGATATGCAACAGAGGAATCAAATCACGAGGACATGAATACAATCCTATAATTGTTGGACGAAAGACGTGAAGCCGCCCTCGTTCGATTAGCTGCACAAAAATAGCGGATCGAAAGGTACTACAATCAAATAGCCAATCTTCGACATTTTAACATCGGGGACTTGGTGCTAAGAAAATTCACCCTCAACACCCGAAATCCGAACGAAGGAAAACTGGGTTCGAACTGGGAGGTACCATATCAGGTCCTCGAGATCATCGGAAAAGGATCCTACAAGTTCGGCACGATGAACGACGAATATTTACCGAGCAATTGGAATGTATCTCTTCTTAAATGATATCACCGCTAAGGTACAACCCTTCCATTTTCATTTATATTTTAAACTAAATCGTGCAGGTGTTCGATCAGGAACGACGAAGGATTCTTCAACAAGAAGTTTTTAGGTCTGAAAGGATGCTTTGCACTCTTTTTCCCTTAGATCGATTTTGTCCCAAATGGGTTTTCCGACGAGATTTTAATGAGGCAACCATTGATTGTGCTAACTTAAAACAATCCAACAATATCCGAAGCTTCTTTACAATCAACCTTGAATAATGGGGAGGGGGGAATTGCCCTTGAATGTCAACTTTATTGCGAGGAAATTACTTCATGGCAACAGGATCTCGATAGGTACATTTTGTAAGGTCCAAATGGTTAAATGAATCATGCCCGTATAGGTTGCTCGAGCCCTGTCACCAAACATGTACGCATGTATGATCATTTATAAAGAGAAGTATTTTTCCTTGCCGATATCTCATGCCTTAGAAAAGTTTTTCTACTTTGCCATTTCATACTCTTAATCTATTGTTTAAACAGGCTTAAGAGTCCATCATAACTGGAGTTTGGATGACTACCTCCACGCTCAGGGACTGCCGTCCGAAAAATAGACGAGATAGAATTGTTAAAACTTTGATATCATAAGACCTCATAGGCAACCCTCGATTTTTATAGTCCATGGCCACCTCACTCAGGAACTGACACTTCGGGCAAGCTCGAAGTAAAATGGGAAAATAAGCCTAAGAGGCAAATTCCAAATTAAAGAGGCTACGGCTGAATTAACACGGTTCAGAGACGTCCAAATTCCGTAACAAAACAGGCCTTCAATTTTTTTTATAAACCGGTTAAAAAGGCTACCCTCGGCAAAATCATAAAAGGCTTTGATAATGTCAAGCCTTGAAAACTCTATGAGTACAAAAATCATTCGAACTCTCGAACAATCCATTATTTCATGCTAAGGCATTACAATTTTACAAACACAAATGATGAAAAACTCTTCCAAGCGGAAAAGGGGGAGAAAGCCATAAACATCTCTTTTCACTAAGGCCATATCAGCCTAATACAAAAGCCTAAGGGCTATTTTTTTACTTTGAGTTCGAGAGACCGTCCTCGCTCAAGAAAAAACCTAAGGGTTACCTCACCTCGAGTTCGAGCAAGCACTCACTCGATCGTAAAAGTTATGCTAGTTCGGTTTGATCGAACTGCCAAAACCCTGGACCTTAGAATACAATCTCATAAGGCATAAATGAAGAAAAATTTCATAAGGTAGAAAGGAAGAAAAATTTCACAAGACATAAAGGAAGAAATTTTTTATATATGTCAAAAAATTATTTACAAGGGCAGCATGGCCCGATCAAAATTCTATACAAAATCCAAAAAAGAAAGCATAAAGGATAGATACGGATCCTAAGGGCCTAGTCTTCTCCAGGAGAAACATCTTCACCCTCGTGGTCTTCTCCATTCTCGGACCCGATCATGCTCCCAGAATTGTCATCATCGAGAAATGCCAACACTCTGGATTCAGCTTCAAGCTCTTTTGCATTCTCGATCTCGGCAGTAAGATTGAAGCCACGAGCGTGGATCTCCTCGAGAGTCTCCCTTAGAGACTAGCATTTGGCATGCTCGGAAACCCAATGTGATCGAACTTGAGCAGCTTCAGCAACCTCCTTTGCTCGAGCTTGAGCGGCTTCGGCGTCGGATCGGTAGACAACCATGATTGCCTCAGCATCAGCCTTGTCCGTTTCAGCCTTGGATTTTGGCCTCATATCGGCTCAGCTCTCCTCGAGATCTAAATAAAGCTTCGTGATGAAGAAACGAGGCCTACAAAAATATAAAAGAAAGAATTAGACAAGAAGAGAAAAACTCATGTATAAAAATGGATATTGACAAAGGGAGTAGGGGCTTACACGGTTCAGAGCATGTTGGGCCTCATTAAAAAGACAAGGCGCTCCCACCTCGTCCATCAGAGCTTGGTCTTCCTCGGTAACCAAACTCTGAAGGCAACTAGCCATCCCTACGGGGGCTTCAAGAACCTGTGCATCCTCCGGGACCGTGATGATGATCGTTCGTTTGCACCCGCGATCGGCACTAGGGGCCGAAAACTGGCTAGTTAATCTGAAACTCGAGGAAGCCTCGCCTGAGCTCTTCCGCGGTACCTCCAAGTCGCTCAGACCAGCGACATCGTCGACCCCAATAAAATAACCATGGAAGGGTCCTCCTCTCCATGAATCCCTTATACGTGAGAAGTCTTTACGACCCGAGCCTCCTGAGTCATTTCTTCATAGAATGAAGGAAACGATGGGGAGTCTTCGATTTCTATTGCCCCGAGTGGATCTTTTGGGGCATTTTCTTTGTCTCGAGGAGTCCCAAGTCTGGCCTCCATAGCAACAAGCACCGCTTCCTCAGCGGCCTTCTCACCTCGAGGTGAAGCACCTTCGGCTCTAGTCGGCTCGGGGACTTCGGCTGAATCTTCTCCTGGGACCCCACCAGCTCGGGGTAGAATGTTCTTGTTCTTCTTCTTCTCCTTCCTCCCTTATAAGTTGGGCTGACTCCTCAGTCGGGGGTATGACATTCTTCTTGGGTTTGCGGGCCACTCTCTTTTTGGGCACCTCGGAGGTCGAGGACCTCTTCCTCTTGCTCTCATTAGAAGGCTTCGAGATAGGAGGTAAGGCTTCTTCATCACTAGACGATGGCCTCATCGTCGCATGTTTCCCGAGACCTGCAAAGAAGAAACTGAGTAAGCTCGGGAAAATATTCAAAACAATGACCAAATTGTTAAAGTCATGAACGAGACTTAACATGATTTTTAGCCTCCCACCGGCCCTTTGATAAATCGCGCCATGCGCGCTCGGCATGCGTTGAAGTCGAGACCAGGATCCTATCCCGACTCTCGAGATGAGGAATCACACCGGACATCCAAGCAGCAGATACACTAGGAAAAACACCGATAAGGGAGATGAAAAAGTAAAAATAACGAACAAAAATTAAAAACGGAATCATACTTACGTCTCATATTCTATTTATCGGGAAATGGCATGCTCTCAGCCAGAATCAGGTCCGTGATCCTCAGTCGGACGAACCGGCCCATCCAACCCCAGTATTTGTCTCCGTCTATGCTCGAGATAAGCGCCTTGGTGGCCCGGTGTTGGAGTTTGATTAGCCCACCTCGATAAAGTCGAGGGCTATACAGTCTTATCAGATGATCGAGGGTGAAAGGAAGCCCATCGACTTTGCTCACAAAGAAGCGGAGCAATATCACAATCCTCCAAAAGGAGGGGTGAATTTGGTCGAGGGTCACTTGATACTTGTTGCAAAAGTCTATGATGACCGGATCGAGGGGACCCAACGTGAAAGGGTAAGTGTAAACACTTAAGATCCCTTCCACGTGGGTTGTGATCGCTTCTTCTTGGGCCGGTATCACGACCTCTTTGTTTCCCCAGTTGCAGTCTTTCTTCACTTGGTCAAGGAATCTTTTGGATATCGAGCATATTTATCTCGATACCGGTTCGCATCGACTAGGAACCGACGATGTTTTCTCGACTTTGAAGTTGGAACTAATGACACACCCCCCGGGAACAATCTCCTCAGGGCGTGGCTCCGCCGTTGTTTTTGAGACGAGGAAGTGATTTCTTTACGTGGAATAGTTTTTGACGTCTTAGCCATTTAATTTTTTAGGGCAAAGAAGAGTTGAGATTGTAATATTTAGTGTTTTAGAAGGGACAAACAATGTAACTCAAAGACTTGAAGGTAAGAAGCTTAAAGAATGCAAAGAACTTTGGAGAATAGAGTGAAAGAGATTAATATCAAAGTTTGTAAGAATGGAGAAGGGATCTATTTATTGATTTCACAGTGACAGTTCAAAGCTGGAAGTGGCCAAGCGTCGACTGAAGCACATTAAATGCCTGGAAAACTATATCGACGGGATGTTTCGGTCACCTTTGCTTCTTACATCATGATCGAGTTGGTCGGTGACGTCATCAGTCGAAAAGATGGCGCTCAAGAATTCATGTCGTTTCTTATCATCTTATTTCCGAGAAACGAGGGGACTATCTATATACGGTCAAAATCGGGTTTGCCCAATTTTGTATGATTAATCGTGGCTAAGATGGCAGACCGAGATCTGGTCCCGTGTTATATTAGATCGAGACATGAAGATGAGGTACCAAGCTCGGGATTCGAAGGACCAATCGAGATTGAGACCAACCACAATCGAGACCAAACGGGATAGACATCGAGCGAGACCGAAGAAAGCCTACTAACGGAAAGCCGAGATATCCGTGACCAGGCAAGGATCGTGGCGAAAATCTCGAAACGAATCGAATCAAGAACGACTGTTTAGCCAATCATGAGATTTTCTTCTGTATTTAGAGTTATACCATAACTAGAATTCTCCTACTATATAAAGGGGCTCTAATCATTTGTAATCATCTCATTCACGCATAACAAAGCAATACAATATATTTTCTCTTTGAAGCTCTCCTGTTCTGCTATTTAGTTCATATTATACACTCAGTCGGTTCGAGGACGATCTAGCTAGAGGGTCAAATTGCATTTTATAAGGATAAACACTAGGCACTGGCCCGTTACATTTCCCCTAAAATCTGAACAATACAACCATTGTTTAGGCAAATTGAGGATTTAAGAGAAAAAAGTTGAAGAATTAACTTAAATAGAAGACTAGCAAATGTAAATTTTAACTCTATCCTCCATGTGACTTTAATTAAACTAATTATGAGAAATTTGCTATATTCCCTCGAATATTAAGTAGGACGGTTTAACTGAAATTAGTTAACTGGATTAACTACAAGATATATATATACTCGTTAAGGCATCTTTTTTCTTTTTTTCTTGAAAGGCATCTTGCGAGCTGCTATGCTATTTATTAGCCCTACCTCTATTCAAAAACTAGTCCTTGACACGCGCATGGCACGTTATCTCATATAATTAGTAAAAAATTATATTGTCTTGTATATGAATAATAAAATGCTTTGAATCATAATTGTATTTATAAAAAAATATTGCGCTCAAAAATAATTTCTAATAACAATCTACATATTTAAGCTAAGAAAAATAAAAGGAGAAGATAAAATGTTAGCCCAAAAAAATTATTTAACTTTTTAAGAATTGTAAATGTTAGCTCAAAAAAATTATTATACACTAAAGTTAAGGAGCTTAACTTTGTAAAGTGAAGAATTTAGATACATGGACCTTACTAAATTCTTTGATAGCCCCCATGTCAAATTTAATGTTACAATACTAACCTTTATTATTAATAGTGAAGGTATTATTAAAATAACTTTTAAGGGTATAAAGTCCAATAATAGTATAAGATTATTTTGATTTTCATATCCGCTTTTGATTTTCATGCTTATAATGTTGTATAATGATATTATACTTCCGTTACAGTTGTTTGTATCATGCAATAACGTGTATTCGAGCAACTCTTAAAATTTGAGGAAGGTAAGCAAATTCCACATTCTACGTGTTATGGCTCTAATATTTTAGCTACTATGGTAATTAACTCGTTTAATATGAGTGCAACTTGATATTTTCCATGAGGAAATTAAAGTAAGCATAAAAATGAAAACCATACACCATTATACCAAAGCTAACTTTCTAATTAACACTGTGAAACAATAGATTAAACCCAAAGTTTAATTCATTGTCAACCACAGTACGACGTAGTACGAAAAACAAATGTGTATTGCCAAGTAATTTAATGAATTAAGTAAAGTTAGTTGAGTGTTGATACCAAACACCATTATATAAATTCATGCACCTTAAGGATATGCCTAAAAGCCGGCATATTTAGCTTATCATAAATCCAAGAAAAAATATTAAATAAAACCACTATGCATGACTTTGTGTTGTATATTTCTGTTAAATTATTGATATGATTGTCGGATTTTCAACTAAAACGGGATTTATACAATAGTAAATCTTAAAACATAGGCCACCTTAACATTAATACTCCTAAGTCCTAACTTAACCAAATTGATTAAACACGTGGCCACAGTCAAATGGAAGGAGCGTTTTTGATTACCTACTAGGGTGCATTTATATTTCGATTCTCAAACTTCTTGGTGACGATAATGGGACCCCCGATTGCATTAAAATAAGACTAATGGGGTTTGAAATTTGGGGAAGCCGTGGAGCAGGTTGCAGTTGCATGGGGAGACACATAGGCGAATCCATGTTATATTAAAGACAACTCTTCAGCCAGTAAATACTTAGTGGGCGTTAGGACATAAGAATTGTAAAATTTCGGGGGAAAAAATGGATTTTTTGTGAAAATGGTATATGAAAATTTGATTTCTATTTGGACATGAATATAATTTTGGGTAGTTTTTGAAGTTTTGTGAGTGATTTGAGTGACAATTTTGAAAAATAATTTTTAGGAGTTTTTCAAATTTTCGAAAAATTCCAAAATCTATCTTCGAGTGAAAATTTGAAAATTTACGGCCAAACACCAATTTAAAAAAAAAGGTGAAAAAATTTCGAAAAAAAAATGAAATTTTTCTTATGCCCGAACAAGCTCTTATTGGCACATGATCCTACACTAAATGAAAAGAAATAATAATTATTCACGGTTAAGTGATAAAATATTATGTAATCTTGCATTCATTATTTAGTGTAACTATTAAAGACGGATTTTTTGTGTCCTATTAGTCACGCCCAACTATGCTTTATAAAAAGGACAAAACGGTCGCTGCAAATATATTCCGGTTATCAAGTCCGAAGTCGAATCCCACAAGGAATTAACCTATCAATCGCTATCAGACTCACCCAATTTCGCGTAATCAACTTTCCAAGATATTTAGATAACATATTGGTTGTTTTCTAACTAACTATTACTTAATGAGAATGCAGTAAATAAGAACTAACTACGAATGAGTTGTAAACAATAATTGGAATGATTTAAGGTTATGATTTCCCCTATTGTCGAAATCCTTTTCACTATTTTGTTATAAATTTGCCTAAGTCTTTCTCTATCGATCATGAGCACTCAGACTGTCGTAACTCTCTCCCGAGTAATTACAACAATATACTAGACATATTCTCCCGATTTACGCTACTAGCTTTAATTACGACTCACTTAGATCGCACCCAAGGTTTCGTTATCCCTAATCCCACCTTTAAACCCTTCGTATTGATCCCTCGAACACGTCATGAATGATATTGTTCAACAACGACCTAAATGTGCACTCCCTCCCGTGTAATGCACACTTAATAGGAATAACTAATTGAGGGACCTTCAATCAACAACAATAAGCATATAGTTGAACAAATAGAGATAAAAAAATGGCAAATCTATATTAGCATAACAAAAAATTCATCCTTCAATAGGTTCCATCAAACCCTAGATTAGAAGTTTAGCTACTCATACTAATGCAAAACATAACAATAACATGATTCATGACTCACAATGATAAGTAGAAAGAAGAAGATAGAAACTCTAGAGAATTGCTTGATCTTCTTTCCCTTGTTCTTGCCTCCAACTATGTCTAAAACAAGCATCTCTTGACTTCTGGCAAGTTTGGGCTCTTATAGGTTTAGGTTAATTGCCCAGGAAGTTACACAAAAGCCCTTGCACTTTGTCTCGGTTACCAGCCCGTCCGCGATCGCGGACTCAACCGCGGACGCGACCGCGGACTCTAGCCTCCTCACTGTTTTCCTTCGCGATTACGCGGACCTGCCCTTTTGCATTTTTTTCTTGTTTTCCTTGCTCTTTTCATCCGGGCTATCATTTGATTGGCCTTGTATGTTCATAATTGACTCCAAAACGCTCTTTATTTCCCTCCTAGTAGTGGCTCTTGCAAAGCATAAATTTCTCAATTAGAGCATTTTGTTATCTTAATTATTTAAACATCAATAAAGTACAGTTAAATTAGAGTGTAAATAGTGTCTAAAATACGTAATTATAAGTTACTGTGACCTATGTTAACAATAACAATAACAAAAAAGCTAGCTAGTAAATCCCTATGTCCACGATCTATCCATTAATGTGTATAGCTTTAACTGGGATATTGGTAAAAGTCTATATATATTGTATAGAATTTAATTTATAACTTAATTTGTTTCGCGAAATATATATTAGGTAACAACTAACACCAATTTAAAATATATGATTCGCCTTGTTGAGGAAAGTTACTTCATGTTCGGTGTTGTAAGCTAAAGACGGATTGATCTAAAAATTAAACTTGATAAGTTTAACTTTTAAGTTATTAATGCTAAATTTACTGGACTTTTATAATTATGAAATCAAAATATAATATTCATTAAAACTATGTGATTGTTTGTTACATAATTATGTTTTGGAGTATAAATATTGAGTTTAGTTGACCTTATAAGGGAACTTTTCACAAACCACTATTGTTTAGTGGTTATTAGCTAGTTGTAGCTACCATTTACTATATTATTTTCTATAGTTATGTTTTCAGATTTTTTAGAGTGTATTCGATGTATTTAAGCTACTGTATTCATAAATACAGTAACATTTCTAGATGTGAAACATGGGATTACAAGTAGACATATTTTTGTATTCGATTGTTTTCACGACGTGAAACAATGGATTACAGCTAGACATATTATTGTATTCGATTGTATTTACGGCGTGAAACAGGGGATTTTTAAACGGAAAGTGAATCAATTAACATAATATACTCCTAATATAACTCAACAAACTCAATTATAACACACAAAATTTGTATTTCCAGTTATAAAAAAGGCTCTCAACCGAAAAATACCCCAAAAACATATCAATCTTCAGATAAATTATATAATTACATTGAATATAGTTAAATACATAAAAATACATTGAATACATGAAGTATATCAGGTCATTTATAGTGCAAAAACATATGAATACATACTGCAGATACAGTTTGAATACATATATACATCTGAATACATAAATTATATTAATTAAAAAAATTATATGAATACATTCATGGAATATAGAGAGACATCTGATATAATGAAATACACGGAATACGACGATATACAATGAAATGCAATGAAAAAAAGACAATGAATACAATGAAATACATGAAAATACAGCGAGATACATAGAAATGCACTTAAAAAAAGGTAACAGAATCTTTAAGTTGCTCAGCCCCAAACTCTGTCGTCTTTGTTCAAGAACAACACTAATGTCGTCTTGTCGAGTTGCAGCCCTAACCAAACATCTTTTGCAGCACAAATACTGTTTAATTGTCTTGTTCGTCGTCGTGTTCGATGTCTTCCATTCCAACCACTGCTTATAATTCCAACACAAGGAACTACCGTTCGAGATCAGAAATTGAGGAGTATGATCATGAAAAGCTGCAGATCCCTACTTCACCAACTTCAACGCTCTGTTTTGGTTGTGGAATGGGAAATTCGAAGCATTTTCGAGTCAGTTACCCGGTGAAGAAGAATGCGAAGAAGGTGTTTTCGTCCTCTGTTGGCAAAGGTGCAGCTTCTTGAAGATGATATATTATCTTTGAATTTGATGAATTACGGAAACCCTCAAAAGATGTTTGATGTCCTTAAAATCGCCAAATTCAACACAAGGAACTACCATCAACGGAGGAGCTGATGAGAGAGAATCCATGAGTTTGTATTCATGAAAAAAACTGGCGTTAAAAGAGAGGGTGGATAAGAATCTGAAATAATGAGAGAGAAAAATAATACAAAGTGTATTTTATGGTTTAAGGGTAGGAGGTGACCATAAATAAATATTTGACTATAAAAATCAAAAGGTAGCTATGAAATATAATTTTTTAAAATAATATTTATTTAAAATAAATAAGATATCAACATTTATTATAGGAGGTAAAAATTCCTAACTTACAAAGTACCTAATAAGCTTCATATGCCACTTATGTAAGTAGTGACGTGAATAAACCTTATGCCCCTTACAACTGCAATGGTTATGGGCCTTTGACATATACGTTGGGTCCAACTAGCTTATCTTGTTTTTCCAAAATTTTCTCATCCTTTTTCTTTGGGGAAAAAACAAAAATAGCCGCCCAATTACTGTTCACTACACCTTCTGGCCCTAAATTTTTTCTTACACTAAACCTAAACTTTTCTAGCCGGATGAGTAAGGAAACAAGGAAAATGGGCGAAAAGCACGCTTCATCAAAATTTCCGTAGGAAATTAGTGATCTGAACAATCTATCAAATTAATGAATTTAAAGCTAATTATTATTCAAGTTAAAAGATTCACAACTCGACTAACATAATTGGCACCCCGCTGCAAATCCATAAAGTAAAATGCTTTATGTTCAACAAATACTATGAAACTTATTTCTACTATCACATTGACCAAGTGAATTCCACAGCAAAACCATAAAGCCAAATGAAAACGAAAATAACAAAGTGGCTGGAGAACGATGTTTTCATTTTTATTAGATTTATTATTCAAAAATGAAAATGGGTGTATAAACAATATATAATGAATGTATAAACATTATATATCCAATATCAAGTGATTATACATCTTAAAAGTGTATTTATATGCTGTATAATCTGTGTATAATTAATATGTAATAAGTATATAATACTTGTATATTGCGAATATACTGATTATACATGAAGTATTTAGTGATTATACACTAATACTGTCTAGAATCTCATCAATTATAGATTTGGGGAAAAAGAAGAGGAAAATCTGGAAAAAGGAGAGAAGAAGAAGATAGATCACGATCTTCAATCCCGCATATACCCAAATCCCTCGTCTCTCAATTGCGCAAAGGTCCATTACACCGGCAAAAAAAAAAAAGGGTCATAACTATGGCTTTACATAGTCTCTTACACTTCCTCCATTAAGCTTCTTTGTCCTCTCTCAAATGGCTATGGCGGGTTTGGTGTGGTTTCCGGTAAAACGACCTTGCGGCAGTTGGAAAGAGATGGACGGCGACTGAGTATTAGGGTAGAAAGAGGAATATTAGCTGTGAGAATAAGATACGAGAAAATTAAGTTTTTTCAGGTAGTGGGCTACAAAAAATAAAGGATGGAAGTAAATGTATAAATTGAGCAGTTAAAAAAGAATGTGGCTATTTTTTGTTTATTGTTATTATGGGAGGCTAGTCTAATTAATTGTTCTTTTTCTTTTGAAAAATTAACCCAAATAGCCATTCATTTTATTACTTAAATTCAAAATAGTCGGTAAATATATAATATATATACAATTTATGTATTATATATGTATAATTAATATATATTATATGAATATGATTAGAAAAAGTAAATAATTAATCTGGTCGGCTATTTGTGTAATTTTTTTTTTCTTTTCTGTTTGCAATTATGTTTGTTGCTATGATAAGATTATATTTGAATTTATAATGTTTTTTTTTTTTTTTTACCTTTTTGGGAAAAAATAGTTTGTTCGTTAACTCAAATTTTCATTCACATACAAAAAATAGGATTTCAATTGTAAATCTTGCTAAAAAAACATTTCAATGAAAATTCAAATTGCCGCTACTCCATTAGATATTCGTAGCTTGTAACAAAGAAGAAAAATACTAAAACTGGACTCTTTGAGAAAATCAAATCATTGACAAATTACATTATGCATTCGAGAAACCTATATTTTCTATAAGATCATATTGTTTGAGATTTTTGTTCCATAAAGAATGATTTAAAATCCATAAAAATTACCAAGAAGAAGGCTATTTCCAGTAAAATAAAAAAAATTCAACACAAACAAATACTATTTCTTTCTTTCCTAGTAGTTTCAACATAAACAAATAGGAGTACTATTCACAATAAGGGCAAGTGCATAAATAGCACACAGGGATACTATTTAGAGATAACAAAATACTTATTGTATCCTAAATTTCTAAATTAAAATTATTAACTTCGGGATAATTCAGAATATTTTTCTCCCGGACTGAAATTCAGGACGCACTGGTTAATTCCTAAATAGCAGTCATTTAGAGCGTCTATGTGGTGTCATTTCTTCTTCGCAATATGAGGGGAAAATGCATAGTTAGCCAGTAATAAAACGTGTATTTACTTTTAAGTCATTGTTTAAAATATATTTAGTCTTTAGCCACTGCTTTAATAAACTTTTACCCGCCCGGACGAAAATACCCTTATGATCATAAAGTTCAGGACCAAGTGTCCTTAACTTATGAGTTTGTTACTGTAAGTTCAGACTAACTGTCCTTAATTTATGAACTTGTAATCTAAGTTTATGACTACCTGTCCTTAACTTTTGAACTTGAAACTTTAAGTGCAGGACTACATGTTCTTAACTTTTGAACTTGGAACTCGAAGTTCAGGACTACATGTCCTTAATTTCTGTGCTTGTAACTCTAAGTTAAGGACTATCTGTCCTTAATTCTTGTCCTTGTAACTCTAAGTTAACGATCAAGTGTCCTTAATTTTTGAACTTCCAACTCTAAGTTCAGGACCAAGCGTCCTTAACTTATGAGCTTGTTACTGTAAGTTCAGGACTAAATGTCCTTAATTTATGAGTTTGTAAGTCTAAGTTAAGGACTACATGTCCTTAGTTTTTGAGCTTGTAACTCTAAGTTTAAGACTACATGTCCTTAACTTTTGAACTTGTAACTCTAAGTTTAGGACTACATGTCCTTATTTTTTGAATGAGCATGAGTTTTGAACTTTTGATAAAGGGTCAATTTTTACCCAAAAAGAACCTTAGAAATGTAATGCATTAATCTTGTTACATTCCAAATATTACGAGACTTGATCTTGAACGTGTGTGTGTGTTCCAGAAAATATAAATAGAATTATTGCAGAGATTGGTGTCGCTATCCGATAGCTACAACTCCAATTCACCTTGTACTAAAGTTCTGGAAAGAAAAGTGAGAGTTCTGAACTTTTGATAAAGGGTTTTGATAAACCGAGAGAGAAGCGAGGGTTTGGGACGAAAAGAAATGGAAGAAAGGGTAAAAATGTCTTTTCATAGTAACTTTAATAGAGTAGTGACTATTTTTGCTCATTATTAGAATTGCTGGATAAAAAATAAATACCACCTTAAATAGTGTCTACCCCACGCTATTTTTACACAATATGATCAATGGCAGCCCACTTTTATTGACACTTGGGTCTGGGCCGAACTCAACTCACTATTTCTCTTTAATTTTCCTGGACCAAATTCCTTGTTGAGCCCACTCTAAAAGATTGTGTCCTAACCCGAAGTTGAAAAACCCTGTAGCCATAAACCCCTAAAGATCTCCTCAGCACATAAACTTCAAAAGCTATCGTTTCGTGTTCAGTTCTTCGCAATCGGAAAAAATGGGAAAGAATAAGAAGACGATGTCTAATGGCGATAGCCAACATTCACCTGCCACCATATTCGTTAACAATTTACCTTATTCTTTCACTAATGCCCAGGTAATTTCTCCTTTCTTTCCTAATAGAAATAAAATTCAGCTATTTGCTGCTGCAATTCGTCAAAAAAAGAAAGAAGAGGAAAATAAACACACTGAGCTACTAATTATTTACAGTTGGAAGAGACGTTCAGTGAAGTTGGACCAATTAGGCGATGCTTTATGGTTACAAATAAAGGTAATTTCACTTGAAAAATTTACAAATTCAAATACGTTGAAAAAGAAAAAAACTAGTTAGATGCAAGTAATGGTTATATTTTTTAATTGCGTAGTATTTTTAGTTTTTGCTATGAGTGAAAGAGAATTAGGTAAATGATGGAACACTTATTCCTTTACTAGGATTTTGTCTTTGTTGAATAACTAATCAAGTCTCCATTTTTATGTGCATAGGTTCAAGTGAGCACCGAGGCTTCGGCTTTGTGCAATTGTAAGTCAATGCATTTGTTACTGCCTTTTGTTTTTAAATGTTGGTATGTCCAAAGGCGGAGCCAGGATTTGAACCTTATGGGTTCGGAATTATAATCCTTTTAAGTTATTGGGTTCTAAATTAACAAGTTGTAAATATTCAATGTATTTCTTAAGACAAATACATGGTTTTGGACAAAAGTTAATGGGTTCGGTCGAACCCGCATCCCGCTCTCTACCCCCGCCCTTGGAATGTATGCTCCCTACTCAAAATTTTTTATCTCATTCTTGACATTGATGGTGTATGAAAAATGAATGCGAAAAATTAAAAGGGGTTCTTGTCCTTTGTTCATTATCTGCATATCTTCCTTTGTCATTGATTATTTAGAATTCTTGTTTTTCTTAACTTGATCTACATGAACCTTTTCCAAACTTTATTTTCAGTTTAACATGCTGCCAATGTTGGAAAATGCTAAGTATTACTTTTGAATGCAAGGTGTCAATTTTACATGATCTGACACCATAAATAAATCTTGGATTGAAGCAAATGCTTCATAGTTGATAAGTTACTTAAGAGAATAAATATTCAGTGGTGTGTTTCCAGTCTTGTGTATGAGGTTCGTATATTGTGCAACTTATTCTTCCTTTATGTGTTGTCGTAGTGCATCTGTAGACGACGCTAACCGTTCCATCGAGCTAAAAAATGGCACAGTGGTTGGAGGAAGGAAAATTGGAGTTAAACAAGCTATGCAACGTGCACCCCGTGAACAACGTCGGTCAAAAGGGGATCAAGGTTTGTGCTTCTTTAGTTTCATATTTTGTCAGATTCAGTAAGGAATTGCACTAACATAAAGTACTCAACCTGTTGCTTATCTTACTTTTGTATCAATTGTATTATTCAGAAAGCACCGCTGATGCAAAAGATGCCAAGGACGTTCCTTCTACTGAAATAGTCAAGCACGAACAAGCTTCAAACTCTCAGGGAATAGGTTCGTAGCTATAACACTAGAGATACTTCCAATATTAATGTAGTTTTTTAGTTACTAATTGCTGTCTGAGAACCCAATCCAGCACTTAAACTTGACTGCCTTAAGTTACTACATATAAACGTGATTGATGACAGAACCAAAAGAGCGCTTACTACATTAAGTGCCACATGTTTTAAATATTTTATGAAACCAACTTGGCTTTTCACTAATTTGAAATTGACTATTCAGAGTCATGACATGTTCTCTAACACGTCTCAATAAAAGGAAATGTAACGGAGATTTAAAACTTCTTTAGCTTTTTTTTTTCTTCAAAAGGTGATGTTTGGTTAGGAGTAGTGGAGAAAATAAAATCTCCCCATAAAATTTAACATCATTAATATAATGTTTGGCTTCACTTTTCTTTTCTATAAAATTCAGCATTATTTTAGCAATGCTTGGTCCCAATTTTCTTTTCCACATTACTAGTACCCGCATAAGTTATACGAGAATATATGTATTACTTTACGTTGGACAAAATATAGAAAGAATTCGGGGATTAGCAACACATGGATTAAAACTATTAAATGGCAAAAGAAACCCTTATATAGTAACCAATATTTTATTTTGTTAGAAGAATAACAATATTTTTTAAGGTATACACTATATAGTATTTTTAAACAACAAACCAAGCATCCAATCATAAACAATCCCTTCATTACAATTCATACATTACTAAAGTAATCTCTTAACTACAGTCCCTACATTATTAATCCCTGTATAACTCGTTTCTAAACCAAACGACCCCTTTAATAAGGAAAATTGCACTAACAGAAAATACTCAATCTGATGATTTTCTGACTATTTTTTTTATCAATTATATTTATTATTCAGAAAACACTGCTTATAAAGAAGACGACAAGGATGGTCCTTCTACTGAAATAGTTGAGAAGAAACAAGCTTCAAACTCGCAGGGAACAGGTTCTTTGCTATAGCATACCAGTGTTATTTTCAATATAAATGTAGCTTTTAGTATCTAAGTGCTGTCTGAGAACCCAATTTAGCGCTTCAAATTGAATGCCTCAAGTTATTATATATTAAACGTCTTTGATGACAGAACCAAAGGATCACTTAATACATTAAATGCCACGGCTTTTACATAATTTTGGCCACCAACTTGGATTTTCATTAAGTTGAATATGGCCGTTCGTGAGTCATGGCATGCCATATAACACGTCTCAATAAAATGTAAATTCAAATTTAAGAGCCACCATATTCTAGATATTCAGTTAATACAATTTTTTTTTGACATTTACAGGGATACACTTAAATAAATGTTTTAAGATATCTTGAATGAATACTTATGTTAGATACACATAATATAGAATAAACAATACACTAAACAGTTAAAAGATAAGGTTTTGCATTAGCTTCATATTTATTCATTGAACGGGATTTACTTTTCCGTACAACGATAACTATCATATGAGTTAGATATTTTTGTATTTTAAAATTATTAGTGACTTAGATTATTCGATAATACAGAATTCAATCAACTTCAGCCTTCAGATTTTACTTTAGAACAGCCCCTGACGCTGTAACTTAATGTTGGCAGAAAAGCTAGGGAAACCCACTAGAAAAAGAAAGGCTGCATTGCTTTGCGATGGTGCTGCGGATGAAGGAAATTATTCAGGAAAACAGAGGTACTTTGTTTTGTATTTGATACTGTTGCACTTTCATTTATTAAATTTCGCTATTTCTCTTGATTATGAAAATATTCTGTTTAAACTAAGTTATAAATATCATTTTTGGAAATTGTCACTTTTTGTTCGGCTAATTAAAAAAAGGATATCTTGTATTCTAGAGTTTATGTTGTATTGTTAGTATTATTTAAGGACCAAATATGAAGTACTAAAACTCTAGGGACCAGTGGATTAATCTTCTGTAAAATGCTGAAGGATGATAATTGTTGTGCTATCACATTGGACCAGGTCATCCGTTGTTATTCATTAATCATTTCCGCTTCCCGTGGTTTTCATTTAATTTTTACTTTTAAGTATGCTGAGTTACTCTAGATTCTTCTTCATTCTTGGTCGATTAGTGCTGTAATATCTTATCTTGCTCGCCTAACTTTTTTTTTGAAAAGGTAACATATTTGTATTGACTATAAAAGTGGTTACGCTAAATCAGTGTAACCAACCAATAATTACAAAGAGAGGACCAGAAGAGAAAACTAATTTCTGTAAGACCCATAATTGATCTAAAACATCAAAAATACATTCACTCTCTTCTAAGTACTCCTGTTTACACCAAATATAAAAGAGCATTAAACAGCTCATCTTCAACTTTTGTATTGAACTATGGTTGTCCTCAAAACATCTTTGATTCCTTTCTTTCCATATTGCTCGCCTAACTTTTGAGTCTTGCGTCTTTGTGTTAGACATGATGCTGGTGCCTGCCTAGGCACTACTTAAGTGCTGAGGTATTTTGACCTTTGTTTAAAGGGTTTTGCCAAAATGTCCCTATACTATCGAAAATTAGTCACGTTTATACCCGTTTTTACTTTCGGTCCAAATATACGCCTACCGTTAGTAAAGTATACAAAATCGTCCCTAACCCTAACAGATTCCCAACGTGGCAGTAGGACCCTTAACTTAATGTGCCAACTGGGCAAATACCAACCCGAATCTCATTTTTTTGACCCAACTATCCAACTACTTTACGGGTCCCACCTCTCCCTCTTAATTCAACCGACAACTTTTCTTCTTCTTCCTCAGTTCTTCTTTTCCAGTTCTTGTTCTTCCTTTGTTTTTTCATCTTTTTTTCCTCTTTCATTTTGGAGCTGGGAAATTATGGCTGATGATAAGATAACCATGGTTTTTTGGTTTCTTATCTTATGTACAAAAAGTTCAGTAGGAATATTTAGCTTTTTCTTTGTGATTCTTGATTTCAGGATCTTGGCGATAGTGTTAGCTTCTAGCTGAGAAAATATCTGAGAATGCCGGCCACCGGAAAATCCCTTTGGACAGCGACAAAACTCGGATGACCCCATCCCCATTCATGTTATTTTTCTCATTCTTTTTCTTTTCTGTTTCAACATGACCCCGCCCCTCTTTTCTGTTCCAACATCTATTGGTACCGCAACCCTTTTACCCTTTTGTTCCGTAGATTATGGTGGGTTTTGATAGCAACTATAATAGTGGTGAAAGTGGTGGGTTTTGATTGAATTTCATGGTGGGTGTCCATTGGAGATGGTGAATAAGAACAGTGGGCAATAAAACTTTTTTATAATGGGATGAAGTGAGGTGATGATGAGCTATAAAATTTGTGGTGGCTTTGGTGAAAGAAGGTGGTGGATTGGTGAAGCGGCGGCCGTTTTGATGAAGGGGCGGTGGGCGGCGGGGGTTGGGTATGCTGTGGCTACAACTTTTTACATGGTTCATCATTAGATATATAAATCCTCAAGTTCTTTATGTTCATGTTTACAGATCTGAGATACTTTTGGGCTTTGATTTCTTTTGTTTATTCATTTTTCTGATCTTCAACTCTTCACAAGAAGAGGGTAAACGGGAAGGGAGGGGTCAAAGAAATGGGCATGGGTCAAAAAAATGAGCATGGGTCTCTACAATTCGGGTTGGTATTGTTGGCGCATTAAGTGAGGGGTCCTACTGCCACGTTGGAAATCTGTTAGGTTAGGGACGATTTTGTATACTTTACTAATGGTAGGTGTATATTTGGACCGAAAGTAGAAACGGGTATAAACATGACTAATTTCCTATAGTATAGGGACAATTTTGGCCTTTTTCCCTTGTTTAAAACTAATTATCATTTGTGAACTTTTTAACCTCCCCCGTTTACCAAATATAAAATTTTATGCGTCGCACAGTTTTCTGAGAGCTAAAGTTTGTAGTTTCAGATTCATGTAAAATTTTTTAGAAGTGATTATTGGCTTTCAGGAGCAATTTTTCCATTGCGCTTAAATTTGTTAATTAAAACCTCAGGCATATCACACTTTTGAGGCGGTGAAGAATGATTTTGTATAGCTCAGAGGTAGTCTTTTGATTTCTTAATGCACCCTTGGAGTTCCCGTTTGCATAGATGGTTGAGTGTCTTTTGTAGAGAACCACATTCTTGTCTAGGTTCTCTGCCTTTTGTACCACTTGTAGAAGGGGAGTTTTTCCCATATCAACTAAATACTCCCTCCGTTTCAATTTATGTGAACCTATTTCCGTTTTAGTCCAATGACCTCTTTACTTATTTGGAAACAATGTACCTTTATGCAATGATTTTTAGCTACACAAAATATATGTGCCTCATTTTACACCACAAGTTCAAAAGTCTTCTCTATTTTCTTAAACTTCGTGCCCAGTCAAATGGGTACATAAATTGAAATTAAGGGAGTATTACTTATCAAAAGAGAAACAGGCATACTGCATTACTCTTTGGCAGTATGAAGTTATGCATTTGAACGTTGAATAGTGATTGTGTAGTCTTTCCTTTCCCTTAGTTGACTGATGTAACTCCTCCTTTTGGTTTACTTCTTATGTCTTCCTTCATGTTAAACAGGGTCGCCAGGACAGTTATAATAGGAGGTATTATAAATGCGGATATGGCAAAGGAGGTTCACCAGCTTGCGCAGAAGTGTGGCACCATTTGTTCTGTTACTCACCCTCTTCCAAAAGAAGAGATTGAAAGTCACGGTAAAACCATTTACATGTGCTTCCACTTTGCATTTGTTTTGGGCGCTATTTCAGCTGCTGCAGGCTATCAGATCTTTTTCATGAATCAGATTTAATCCTGTAATGACTTTCTTTAAGATTACTCTTTTCTTAAAACGCAGTATGCTTGCTTGTATGTATGTGTATCTGGTCCTTTACATAAAGAAGGAAACATCTACAGTCAGTACTATAAATCATGGAAAAATGGAGAGTTCTCTAGTATAAACTCTTTTGTGTGTAAGCCATCAAAAAATTCTTATCTATGTTAAGAAGGCATTAAGAAAGGGGAAGAACGAGTTAAGGTCTTAAACTCTTAATAGCTATGATATTGTTACATCTCTATTAAATAGACAATCCTTACTTCTATGGTCAGTTGCTGAATCAAGTGCAAATGCCTTGCACTCTTTGCAGCGGGCATAGTATCTCTATAAGGTCGAATTCCTCTAATTTTTGAGTTCAAATTCCTCATATATTTTCATGCTGTATTGAGTACATAAAGCTTGATCATCCTCTCTTTTGGATTCCTGTGTTAGTCATTGATCATGCATGGTCTCCAAATTTCTTTCACGTAATCTCTTTCCTTGTACAAGTCGGTGTTCATGTAAACAGGTTGTTAACTTGGATTACCATTGTTTGTGCTTAGGTTGAAGCAGTTTAGAATAGCTCACTGCTTTGTTCTCAATATGTCTTATGTTCAGCACTCAGTTGCAGTTTTTGTGATTAAGGCCTCTTTAGCAAATATGCTTACCTAAAAGTCTACATCTTTTTGAGTTAGTACTTGCTTAATTTGATTTGTGATTCTCAATGGATTAAATCAGCAATAAGTTGTTGAGGATTTTGGATTTGAAGTGGTTACTTTTACTATAACTTCCTTAGAAGAAACAAGTTGGATCATAAATTCCAATAAAAGTTATAAGATACATGTTATTTGACTTAGCCACTAATATATTTTACAAATCTATTGATATTCTAGGGCTAGCACACGATGGTTGTAAGGTGGATGCTTCATCTGTACTTTTCACTAGTGTCAAATCAGCTCAAGTTTGTGTTGCATCATTACACCAAAAAGAAGTAAATGGAGCCACACTTTGGGCACGCCAACTTGGTGGAGAGGTGAGGTTGTTGTAATTTTGTTCAGATAATTGGATGCTGCTGTTTTATTAGCTTTTTTCATGTGAGCTGGCTTCCTTAGGGGAAGATCTAACCAAGTTTGAAATAGTAGGACATGTCCAAAATTGTTTTTACTTATTGCTTCACCTTGATCATGATTTCTTTCAGTGAAGACTATAATGGTAATTGTCGATGATTAAAATAATGGTGGTACATGAAATGCTTCAGTCAGTATTAATATTCAAGTCCATTGTAGAAATGCCCAAGGGATGAAGAGAACACACCCCTAGTAGCAGACATTCAGGAATTAAAATCATAGATCCTCCTCATAGTGTGCAAAAAGAGACTGTCTTACCAAGGCAATGTAATGCTTTGGAAGAAGTCCTCGATCATTGGCTTTATTAGAATAAATTAAAAATTGTTTTTTGGAATGTGCACTTTGTTTTTGAAGAAATATTTCCTACAGCTTCTGTCCCGAAGCTATTATTATTTCTAGCAACAATTCACTGGCTTCTTTATTACCACTCTCTCTTTTCAGTTGGTTTTACAATTCTGGGGGCTGCTCCTTAACCTTAAAATTGGTGATTTTAGCCACCATGAGCTAGCGGCTTCCAAATGAAAATTTCATTGTGGATTGCACAGTAAACTTCATGATAGTCTCAATACTTTCTAACAGCTGTGGCTGATGGTGCAGAAACTTGTTCTCTACCTTCTCAGCTGTGTTTTTGAGCTCTTTCCTGCTAAATAGTTATATTTCTTTAGCTAGGTATTAGGTTTTTACTTTTCTGCTTCAGTATTGCTGTAGTTTGTTGACCAGAGAAAATACTAAGCATCTGAAAGTCAGAATGAAGAAAAAGGAAATACGAGTGACTCTCTTTACTTACCATGTCAATCAGTTCCCGGTGGGCCTTCCTCATGGTTTCTCATATTATTACTCCCAATTAGACCCTGCCTCTTTTTGATATTGGTGTATCTGGGTTAATTTGCATATACCTCCACTGCACATCTTGTCCGGTCCACAAACACAGGTTGTCGAGATAATCCTATCCACCAAGGCTAGAGCAGATGCGCTCACAAGAAGTTGTGTAACTGCAACTCGAACCTGGCGTTTCTATGTTGTCACTCCTGTTCCTCAACCAGTAGGCCATGCCTATGGGGACCACCTCATATTACCTTTTATCTCTCCCATATCTGTAACTTGTATAAATTGCTAGCGCAACATTCTTGTTTGGAAGAGGTCTTGTTACTGGACACAGTTTGCTGCCCAACTTTGTAAGAAGAGTTATATCAGCTGATGGACTTGCACTTTCTAACTAATACATTTCTGACCAGGGCTCAAAGACGCAAAGGTGGAAACTTATAGTGAGGAATCTTCCTTTTAAGGTCTACTCTTCTGTTCTCTATTTTATTATGTCTGTTCTATAAGCTAATCCACTTTTAGTGTACCATTTTCCTTTATATTCATCTGTGCTCACAGAGCTCTAACCTTTGAGCTTGGCAATAAAACATAGGCCAAAGTGAATGAGATAAAAGATCTGTTTTCAAAAGTTGGCTTCGTGTGGGATGTGGTTATTCCTAAGAATTCTGAGACAGGGTAAGGGACTTCCCTTTACAATCTAAAGTTTGTTATTGTTAATTGCCACTAGTAACCATAAGTTAGCATTTTGCAGGTTATCAAAAGGATTTGCGTTTGTCAAATTTACGTCGAAGCAGGATGCAGAGAATGTATGAACTTCATATTCATATCAAGTAACTTTAATAACAAGGGTTTTAATTAGTTGATTCCTTTCTTCTATCTTGAAATTAAGAAGCTATTATAGTCTGAGGAAGTGAACCGTGAAGATGCACATGTGGTGAAAGAATTGATGAATTTGTTTTTATCCGCTTTCTGAAATTCCCCTCAACCTCAAAGAAATGAAGCACAAAAGGATGTTTATGCCCCTTTGGAAGTTTTCAAATTGCATCGAGACAGATTTTTTGTTTGGTTGTCTGCTCAGATTCCACTTGGCAATTATAGCTATATGGATCTACATTTGGCAATCCATTTTGTTGTCATTCTCTTTTACAGTTCAATACCAATTTCTGTTTTTTTAATTCGATTCAGCTGTAGAAAAAAATGAGTCGATTAACATTTTCTTTGTTACTATCTTAAACCTGCTATATTCTCTTGATGTGATTATTGTTATTATTTTTTTTTAAAAAAGCACCTGGTGGTGTGATCTAAATAAGGGGCCCCGGGGCTTTGTTTCATGGTAATAGCATAGCTAATTGCCTTTTCTGATGCTCATTTGCTCCCTATTTAATCTTGCAAAGAATAAGTATCGACAAAATGTCTCCCCGTGTTTACTTTTTATTCATAGGGTGCTTTTTTGAGATCAGATAATCTTTTACGACACAAGTTAGTATAAGATGTCAAACTTTACCACTACAGTCTTTAAGGCTTACTGAACACTTCCCTTGTTAAAGTGAAGAATCATACTTTCTGCCACAGTTTGCATATCTCGATAGATATGATTGGAGTTTCTCTTTTATAAGGAATATGTGAGTGATAAGCATCACAAAATGCTAGTGCTTCCAATTTATGTTTTCAATGATGTACTTGAGGAGCTTGCACCACTTTGAACTTTCATTTGGTTATACCTTGGTTTCTTATCTAGTTGAACTCCTAATTTTGTTTTGAATATCTCTTTGTAGGTTATTAAGACATTTAATGGGAAAACATTGAGTAAACGAACTATTGCAGTTGATTGGGCCATATCAAAAAAGGTTTATGCAGCTGGTGGTCAATCTTCAGCAACTTTACAAGATGGTAAGTGTCTCTCTTTTGTCCGAGAGTATTTGTTTTATTTTGCTAGATATGCCATCATTTTCTTAATCCAATCATATCGAGCAAATCTTGGTCTTTAGGCTTGTAAATGGAGTACTAGCGTGGCATCTACCTTTTGGCATACTTCTTGTATACGAGTTTTTTTTTGTGACCAAACATATAAGAGGTTTCTCTGATTTAATACACCACTGGATTAAGTCAGGAATAATGATTAGGCGGCTCATGTTGGTTTTTCAAAATTGTTTGGCCAGATCTATTTTCTTATTTTTAATGAATGTGCTTAAAAATCACCAATTTGATAAGTATATTATAGTGAGCAGACATGAGACAGAAACATAACGCGAATGATGTGTATATGCTGCCTTTTGGCTTTTGGAAAATCCCTCAGGCCATAGATATTTCAATCTCTTCTCCTTGCTCAGAATCAAGGTTTCAAGGGGCATGTGGATCAGAGGCTTGCAGAAGATAAGGGAAAAAGGAAAATTTGCATTGAACTGCAATGGACTCAGATCTATCTAGTATAAGCTGAAACTAAATGCTAATTGTGCCTTAAATAGGTTGTTGCGTTCTTTGCTCTATAATTGAGATACTTCTACTCCTTCTACTAAGATGGATGCTCACTTTGTAATATCTTAGTTGCTTTGACTCTGTTACTCAAAATGTGTTTGGAATGCTAATTTTGTTTCATATGCCTCATCAAGATCTTCATGTTTTGAATCGGGTTCAATTTTGTTTAATAAAAGATCCATGTGTGCAAGTCTTGCTTTGCTTGGTTTCTTGAAGTCCCAGTGTCCAACATTTCTCCTCTGTATATATGAAGAGAACTAAGTTCTTTTAGAAGTGAAGTTGAAATAATGTTAAGTATCCTTCGGTGTCTAGGTACCTAATGCATGATGTGTGGTTACTTGTAGAGACCTGTTAACAATAGTTTAGGTATTTTGGGGGGTTTCTCACAAGAGCATATCATTGTTGTCTGATCATGCTTTTAGAGCTTTTTATCCCCCTTTTTCCTCAAACTCATCCATCTAAACTGTTCCACAGCTAGTTCTTCCTTTATTTTTCATTTTGGTGCTGATGTTATAATTATATATCAGTTACTTTGTTTATGCTCTTAAAGGCATTGTTTCATGAGTTTGGGAACATAACAAATTGTCTACACTATTTTCTCTGCAGGACAGGACACAAAAGATGATGGTAGTAGCGATACGGATGAAGACATTGAAATTGATGGAAAATCTCAGCAAGCTGAAGAGGACGGAGATGACTCTCACCTTTTAGAAGAAGAAAATAACCAGATTGAAGTTAATTTTGACGAAGAGGCAAACATTGCGAAAAAAGTTCTTCAGAATTTCATTTCTCCAACTTCAATAGGGCCAACTACTTCTACAAATGATATTTCGGGCCTTCCCAAGCAGGGAAAGGATGTTGAAACTATTCTCCCACCCGATGAACCACTGGGTGCATCTATGGCACATAAAACACCACACGACAATTTATACAAGAGCAAAGAGATTAATGCTGGGCAAAGTGAGGGAGCAGATGATCTGCAGGGAACAGTTTTCATTAGCAACCTTCCTTTTGACGTTGATAATAAAGAAGTCAAACAACGGTTTTCTGCTTTTGGTGAAGTGGAGTACTTTGCTCCGGTTCTTGACCGAGTCACCAAGTATGAGCTCTACGGTGTGTTTACACTTTGTTGTCTAACGGCTCCTAGTAAACTTATTCTACATGTTGCAGGCGACCAAGGGGTACTGGTTTTCTCAAATTTAAAACAGCAGAGGCTGCTGAAGCTGCTGTTTCCGCTGCCAATGTTGTGGATGGTTTAGGTGTCTTTCTGAAGGGCCGGCAATTAAAGATTTTGAAGGCTTTGGACAAGAAAGCTGCTCATGATAAGGAGTTGGAGAAGGCCAAAAAGGAGGATAATGACCACCGCAACCTTTACCTGGCAAAGGTTGGCTTCTATTGCTAATGCCGTCTCGGCATTTAACTTCTTCCAAGAGATTTTTTAAAATTAATGTGGATGCAATCTTTTTTTCTGTAACAGGAGGGTCTTATTGTGGAGGGGACCCCAGCTGCTGAAGGTGTTTCAGCGAATGATATGTCAAAGCGCAAGGGGTAAGTCTTACCAAGTTTTTTCTTAAATTCAAAATGGTGGATCTTGAAAGGTTAACATGCTTTTGGTTGTGCATATCCTAACAATTAACCTCATATCAGCTAATAATTTTTTGGAAACTCGGAATTGCCCCTATTCTTATGACTCCTTTTTAATAAAAGCTTCTCTAACATGATATAGGACATTGATTCATAGAGCAAGAGTGATCCCTTAAGAGAAGTCTATATGTCCAGAGCATAAAGGAATATATAGGAGTGACTTGTGTAATAATAATAATGTTTCATATTTTATAAAATTAGAGCTCCCTGTTAAGACAATAAAAGGTAACAAGCTGGATATAAGTTTGTGATGGAAATCTGCTAATTGTGTTTGATAGAAGTCCCACATAAGAACAGTGGAAGACTTTTTCCATTATTTAACCAACATTCTTTAATAGAAGCAGGAAAGTTTGGCCCATCTCTGCTGGACTTGATCTTCCTCCTGAATTGCCTACTCTAAGCTAGATTTTTTCTTTTACGTGAAAAATAGAGAGCGTAAACTTGACAAAATTAGCCAAGTTTTTAGGAATTGCAGTTCAGGATGACGAATAAGGCACTAGATCATGGAAAACTCTAAGGTGGTGTATGCGGAGTATCTTTCAAGAGTTTGAACTATGCAAGAGGGTGAAGTTACGTGGGTTGGCATAACACACATTTTGTCAAACGGAAATGTCCCCGTGATGAGGCTAATTTTCTTCTGATGAATAACATTCTGTTGTTTAGAGTGCAACTGGTTTCATAGGTAATGTCTTGCAGTCACGAGAGGTGATTCCTTGTGATTTTGCTAGTTTGAGTATTTAGTTTGCCTCTACAGGCCACATTTCAGGTTGGTGGCAACTCCCTTTACAATAATTCTTGTAGATTTTCTGCATTCAACGGTTAGCAAACGCTCCCCTCTTTTATTATATTTTGGTATGCCAGTGTGATTTTCCTTGGACTATTTATTCCTTCCCTTTCACTTTAGGTTGAAACTGAATTAATTAGCAAATAATTTGGACGAATAGATAATTACTTCACCTTTTACTCTTTTGATGACCTGTGCAATGTTTTATGCTTTTCTTAAATCAGTAAATGCAGAATGCTTTTAAAAGTTGTGGAGCTGTTCTATTGCAGTTCTTAAATGTTTTATATGTTCCTAGCTTGCGATGCTAATGTAGTTCCTCACTCAGGCTGCAAGAAAAGAAGATGATCAAGCTGAAATCCCCAAATTTCCATGTCTCAAGGACACGGCTGATTGTATACAATCTTCCCAAGTCGATGACTGAAAAACAGCTGAAGACACTTTGCATTGACGCAGTTACCTCTCGTGCTACTAAGCAAAAGCCTGTGATCCGGCAGGTGAGCTATGTTTTGAAATTTAGTCTTAACAGTTTGGCTATATTTGTTCTTGCAACTCATTATCTTTTTCTATGTTGCAGATAAAGTTTTTGAAGGATGTGAAAAAAGGACAAGTAGTAGCAAAGAATCATTCTCGCGGAGTAGCTTTTCTTGAGTTCTCAGAGCATCAACATGCACTTGTGGCTTTGAGAGTTCTCAACAACAATCCTGGTAATGTGCCTTTAGTGTGCTAGATATTGCAACCTTACGTATTTCTGGATTTTAGGTTTATGGGTTATCTGAGTAATTATATATTTCCAGAGACTTTTGGTCCTGAGCATCGTCCAATAGTGGAGTTTGCTCTTGATAATGTGCAAACAATGAAGCTTCGTAATCAGAAACTTCAGCAGCAAGGTTTTAACAAGAACAGAGAAGATCTGCAGCAGAATGCCAATAAAACTGAACTGAATCCCCGTGATAAACAGTCAAGAAAACGCAAGTCCAGTGGGGACACATCATCAGTTGCTGGGAACAGAGATGTAGTGAAAAGCAAGCGTGTCAGAGGTGCCACTGCAGAGGAAGGCAATGTATCGTCAGTTTCAGGGAGTAAAGATGGAGATGAACTGAAAAATAGAGGTGCCAGAGGAACCAACTCTAAAGAAGAAAGAGATGAGAAGAAGAACAACAACAAGAAGGAAGGTAAAAAGCTAGGAGGCACAAAACAAAAGCCAAAAGATAATCAAGAAGGAAAAAAGGTTGGCAAATTTGGAAATGAACATTCTGATAATGCTGCTGTCAAGGTTGGACATAAAGAAGATGTTGCAGTGAGAACAAAAAGGAGGAAGTTGGAAGATAGAACTAACCAACAGAAACAAAATATGAGTTTACAGGTCAAGAAAAAGGATAAAAAGAATAAAGACCCGGTGGGACGGGATGCTGTAGACAAGCTGGATATGCTGATTGAGCAATACAGATCCAAATTCACAAACAACAGTTCTAATCAAACTGATAGTAAGCAGCAGGGCTCAAAACAGCTTAAAAGATGGTTCCAATCCTAAACCAATAGTTCTTCTGTAGCTTAATTTTATTTGATGATAAGAAGAACTGAGTATCATTTTGGGTTTGTATTTTGTTGTATTCTTCCCTTAAAATATGGGATAACAATTTTGGTTTTAATATATGGGATAGCAATTTTAGTCAGATTTTTTTTTTCTTTTTCTTTTATCAATTGTTTTTACGTTCTGCTCTTTAGCCCCCAGGGGCTTACAGGATGTGACACAATGGGATTGGAAAACTGCGAAAATGCTGCAGTTGAGAGTTGAATTATTAAACTAAGAACATCTCTGTCATTGTTTGCAACAAATTATATGTGATACAAAAATAAATTTTAACCACAATATAAATATGAAAAAATATAATTTTATTCGAGGGCTGGAGCAACGTATTTCTCGAACGTAGTTTAGGGAAAAGTAATCTTCAAAAAATTTTGATACTTTTAGGATTTCAAGAGTTCTATAGTATCTTGAATTTAGAATTTAACTTGATCCTTTAAACCTTGATGTCTACGGTCATCATTTTGAATCAAAGATAACATAAATACAAGTACTAATTACGTAATTTGTCGCATTGAGTAAAACATAAAAAATCCCTTGAAATGTGTAATCTTATTAGATTTAATCCAGCATGTCCATATTTAAACCCCATTATGGGGACCCCACTCCACTCGCATGTGCCAGTTTTATTCCTTCCTTTTATTCTCTCTTTTCATCCAAAACAAACTTCTCCTATTATGGAAAGCCTTACTTCCATCATTCTCATCCTCGACTCCTTTTTCTTTTGCACCCTAATATATGTACTATTATGCAATTTGTAACCCATATTTTACTTTTTTTTTTGGGTGATAGGCTACATTTCACCTCAAACCCCAATTGAAATAAAAATCTAAAAATATAATAAAGTGGTTGTTTTCTTGTTAATCTAGATATTATATTGACATTTAGGTAAAAACAATAATGTCATAACGATTTTAGAAGAAAATATATTTCAAAAATATATTTGATTTGATACAGAATATAAGAAAGAGAGAGAAGTACTTTTACTTTGTTATATTAAACATGTCTTAATATTTTTTCGGCTATAAATGTATGTAATTAAGGGTAAATATAGAACATAAAAGGAAAGATGTGATATGAAATGGAACCTTTCGCTTTTCGAAGGAATTAGCTCAATATTTTGAAGTTAAGATTTAGACATTAAAAAACTATTCGAAAAGTACTATAAATTGCAATCTTCTCATGTTAATGTAATTAAAAAAATATTTTAAAATTAATCAAAGACGAATCTCAAAAAGTGAAAATACAACAACAACAACAACAACATATCCAGTAAAATCCCATTAGTGGGGTCTGGGGAGAGTAGAGTGTACGCAGGCCTTACCCCTACCCCGAAAAGGGCAGATAGGCTGTTTCCAGGATACTCTCGGCTCAGCAGGAGAGACAATAATATCAGAAAAGAAATAAGAGAAAAGGCATGTAACAACAAAAGATACCAGAAAGAAAATAACAACAACAAATAAGTGAAAAGACAATAACACAAAACTATGCAAAACAACAATGTGAATACAACAAAGACCGCTAACAAACCTAAACGAAAGTCTATCAGACTACCCGATACAAAGAGGGAAGAACTCTCGACTACCCCTATCCTACCACCCTAATGCTCGACCTCCACATGTTCCTATCAAGAGCCATGTCCTCGGAAATCTGAAGTCGCGCCATGTCCTGCCTGATCACCTCGCCCTGATACTTCTTAGGCCGCCCTCTGCCTCTTCTCGTACCTGCCAAATTCAACCGCTCACACCTCCTAACCGGTGCATCTAGGCTTCTCCTCCGCGCGTGTCCGAACCATCTAATTCGCGCTTCCCGCATCTTGTTGTCTACAAGAGCCACGCCCACCCTCTCCCCAGTATCTTAATTTCGAATCTTATACAACCTAGTGTGCCCACACATCCATCTCAACATCCTCATTTCTTCTACTTTCATCTTCTGGATATGTGAATTCTTGACTGGCCAACACTCAGCTCCATACAACATGGCCGGTCTAACCACCGCTATATAGAACTTACCTTTGAGTTTCGGTGGCACATTCTTGTCACACAGGACTCCAGACGCTAACCTCCATTTCATCCACCCCACTCCAATACGGTGTGTAACATCCCCGTCGATCTCCCCATCTCCCTGGATATTGACCCTAAGTACTTAAAACTTTCTCTCTTGGGGATGACCTGTGAGTCAAGCCTGACTTCCACATCTGCTTCCCCCGTCACATCGCTGAACTTACATTCCACATATTCCGTCTTAGTCCTACTCAACTTGAAACCTTTAGACTCCAGGGCCTGCCTCCATACCTCCAGTCTCCCATTAACGCCGCCTCGCGTCTCATCAATCAGAACTATATCATCAGCGAACANAATACGGTGTGTAACATCCCCGTCGATCTCCCCATCTCCCTGGATATTGACCCTAAGTACTTAAAACTTTCTCTCTTGGGGATGACCTGTGAGTCAAGCCTGACTTCCACATCTGCTTCCCCCGTCACATCGCTGAACTTACATTCCACATATTCCGTCTTAGTCCTACTCAACTTGAAACCTTTAGACTCTAGAGCCTGCCTCCATACCTCCAATCTCCCATTGACGCCACCTTGCGTCTCATCAATCAGAACTATATCATCAGCGAAGAACATACACCATGACACCTCTCCTTGGATATCAATGCGTCCATCGCCAGAGCAAATAAGAACGGGCTGAGCGCAGATCCTTGGTGTAATCCCATAACTACCAGAAAAGGCTCTGAGTCACCTCCCACAGTCCTAACCTGAGTCATAGCTCCATCATACATATCCTTTATCGCCCTAATGTAAGCCACCGACACACCTTTCACCTCCAGACACCTCCAAAAGACGTCCATAGGGACCTTGTCATATGCCTTCTCTAGGTCAATAAACACTATATGCAAATCCCTCTTCCTATCCCTGTATAGTTCCACCAACCTCCTGATAAGGTGGATAACTTTCGTAGTAGAACGGCCCGGCATGAACCCGAACTGGTTTTCCGATATAGACACCGCCCTCATCATCCTCCCTTCCACCACCCTCTCCCAACTTTTATGGCATGACTTAGTAACTTGATACCCCTATAATTATTACAATTCTGGATATCCCCTTTGTTCTTATACACTGGAACCATTGTACTCCACCGCCACTCATCAGGCATCCTCTTTGTCCTGAAGATAACATTAAATAACCTAGTCAGCCACTCCAAGCCTGCCCTACATGCATATCTCCAAAACTCTACTGGAATCTCGTCAGGTCCGGTTGCTTTGCCCTAACTCATCTTACCCATCGCATCCACGACCTCCTCAACCTTAATACGCCTACAATACCTAAAGTCTCAGTGACTCTCGGAGTGCCCCAATTTTCCTAACATGATGTTTCCATCCCCCTCTTCATTCAGAAGTTTATGAAAGTATGACTGCCATCTTTGCCTAATCTGGGCCTCTTCCATCAATACTCGACCGTCCTCATCTTTGATGCACCTCACTTGATCCATGTCGCGAGCCTTCTTCTCTCTTTCTTTGGCCAACCGAAATAACTTCTTGTTCCCACCTTTGCCCCCAAGTTCCTCATAAAGCCAACAAAAAGCAGCAGTCTTAGCCTCTGTGACTGCTACTTTCGCCTCCTTCCTAGCCTCCATATATCTTTCCCTGTTCGCTCTCCTCTGATCCTCGTTGGTGCTCTCTACTAACTTAAAGTACGCCGCTTTCTTGGCTTCCACTTTACCTTGGACCACATCATTCCACCACCAGTCGCCTCGGTGCCCGCCATAATAGCCTTTCGAAACTCCCAACACCTCTCTTGATGCCTCCTTTATACAGTTCGCCGTCGCCTACCACATAGCGCTAGCATCCCCACCACTCTTCCAGGCACCCATATTCATCAGTCGCCCCTCCAACTCCTGCGCATTATCCTTAGACAAAGCTTCCCACCTGATCCTCGACGGACCCCGTACAAACCTCTTCTTCCTCTTCATCAAGATACTGACGTCCATCACTAGGAGCCTATGTTGAGTGTTGAGGTTCTCACTCGGGATCACCTTGAAATCCTCGCACAATCCCCTATCACACCTCCTGAGGAGGAGATAGTCAATTTGAGTCTTAGCCACCATACTCCGGAAAGTAACCAAATGTTCCTCCCTCTTCAAAAACATAGAGTTCACGATCACCAACTCAAAAGCTCTAGAGAAATCCAACAGTGAGGTACCACCCCCGTTCCTATCACCAAAGACTAAGCCACCGTGCACCTCACCATAGCCACCAGCAGATGACCCAATATGACCATTGAAATCCCCTCATATGGATAGCTTCTCCGAAGGCAGAATACCCCACACCACCTCATCCAGCGCCTCCTAGAAGCGCCTTTTAACCTCCTCGTCCAAGCTCGTTTGCGGCGCGTAAGAGCTAATGTCGTTCAGAGTACTCCCTCCAACTAATACCTTAATCTCCATCATTCTGTCATTCACCCGTATAACCTCTACCACCGACTCTCTAAGCTCCCTGTCCACCAAAATGCTCACTCCGTTCTTGCCCTTCACGACTCCGGAGAACCACAATTTATACCCGTCTACATTCCTCGCCTTCGATCTTACCCACCTAATCTCCTGCACACATGCTATATTGACCCTCCTCTTCTGGAGAATCTTCGCCAGCTCAATAGATTTACCCGTCAACGTCCCTATATTCCACGATCTAACCTTAACCTACATGCTACCTTGTTCCCTTTACCCCCTTTGGGCCCCGTCCCATCCCCGACTCTTGCCCTACCCTCCTCCCCACCACTCGACCTCCCCGAGGACATGGCTTTACTCTGCCATTACAAGCCACAGTCTTCTATACCTACGAAGGTCTAAAAATGAAACGAAGAAAAAAATACCCCACAGAACAACAAAGGGAGCAAATATTAGCTACAACCCCACTAAATTGACTAGACTAGTAGAAATACTACGCCAACAAGTAATTAACACAATGGACGGAGAACAAGAGGCGGGAGGTACCAATTCCCGCGAATAGAACCTGGAACTCTTGACTTGGTATACTCCCGATGCTGCGGAACTCGGCGTATAGCTGCAACTTTACTGCTTGTGCGCGTGCACCTCCCAAAAGTGATACCTGCAAAATACGCAAACACCCACGGAACCAAGAGAATAGGGGAAGCAAAAAATCCAGAAATAAAAATCAATATCTTCTACAAATTACCTTTAAAGCCAAAAATCCATTTTATATCTTTTGAGATCACAGAAAATTGATGGATAGGAGGTTCTCAACCGAATTGGGTCTTGATCGTCTAGGATTTTCTCAATCCATCGGATCTTGATTTGTTTCAAGTTAACTACTGTATTTCCAGGAGAATCAAAAAGTGAAAATATTCATATAAAATAAAATGGATGAAGTATTAAAAAATACAAATAACGGCACGGGTTAAAGTGCAGAATGATTGAATATACAGGGTTCAAAATGCAAAAAATGTCCTCACAGCTCAGCAAACAAAAATTCCAAATACCAAACCTTTTTCCTCTCTTTGTTCCCCTCCGTCTCCGCCGTTCAATCTGCTACCTCTCTTTCCTTTTTCTAAAAGCCCGCATTTTCCTTTATACACTCTCCAAAATTCTCCTATATCCCCAGCTTTAAGAAAACCCTAAACCTTTTAAGGAAAAAGAAAGAGAATTTCCAGTTTTCTGACCCATTTTGAACTTTTTCTACTGTGTGTATTTCTTTGTTCTTAACACAATGAAATTGAAGAAACTACAAATGGGTGGTTCTCTTCGTTTGTTAGTACTGTTGTTGTACGTCGTATCATCTGTATACTCTCAGGAGGGTAGTGCTGCAAACGACGCTGCAGTGATGCAAGAATTGAAGAAACGAATCAACCCGCCGAGTTCGCTCGGTTGGAACGACCCGAACCCGTGTAAGTGGGAGAAAGTTCAGTGTACAAAGGATGGCCGTGTGACTAGGATCCAAATCGGAAATCAAGGTTTGAAAGGTTCTCTCCCACCAAACTTGAATAACCTTACTGAATTGCTAGTATTTGAAGTTCAAAACAATGGACTCACTGGGTCACTCCCGAGTTTTTCTGGGTTGGATTCGTTACAGAGCCTTCTTCTAAACAACAATGGGTTCACTTCAATTCCTACCGATTTTTTCGACGGGTTGACTTCTTTGCAAAGTGTTTACTTGGATAAAAATCAGTTTTCGCCATGGTCAATACCGGAAAGTTTTGAAAGTGCTACGTCTATTCAGACTTTCTCTGCCGTTTCTGCTAATATTACTGGTATAATCCCAGATTTTTTTGATGCATTTGCTAGCTTAACAAACTTGCATTTGTCATTTAATAGTTTGGAGGGTCCTCTGCCCTCAAGCTTTTCGGGCTCTCAGATACAGTCATTGTGGTTAAATGGTCAAAAAAGTAGGCTGAATGGCTCGATTGCTGTGATACAAAACATGACTCAATTAACCGAACTCTGGTTGCAAAGCAATGCGTTTTCAGGCCCTTTGCCTGATTTTTCGGGACTTAGTCAGTTGCAAAACTGTAGTGTGAGAGATAATAGCCTCACTGGTCCAGTGCCAAACTCTTTGGTTAATCTTCCTTCGTTAAAAGAGGTTATTTTGACAAACAACTTTTTGCAAGGGCCTACGCCAAAGTTTCCATCTTCAGTGCAAGTGGATATGTTGGCTGATACGAATAGTTTTTGTTCGTCACAGCCAGATGTTCCTTGTGACTCGCGGGTTAATACACTGTTGGCTGTGGCTAAAGATGTGGGGTACCCTAGGGAGTTTGCTGAGAATTGGAAGGGGAATGATCCGTGTTCCCCTTGGATGGGCATAACTTGTGATGGTGGCAACATTACAGTGCTGAATTTTCAGAAGATGGGACTTACGGGGACAATCTCTCCCAACTACTCCTCCATCACATCATTACAGAAGCTGATCCTAGCAAACAATAATCTTATAGGAACTATTCCAAATGAGCTTGCGCTATTGCCTAACTTGAGGGAATTGGATGTTTCTAATAATCAACTTTATGGAAAAATCCCACCATTTAAGAGCAATGTTCTTTTGAAAACTCAAGGCAATGTCAATATTGGGAAAGATAATCCACCTCCACCTTCACCTGGAACACCTTCGGGGAGCACTCCTGGTTCATCTGATGGGGGCGGAGGTGGACAAACTCATGCAAATGGTGGTAAAAAGTCTTCAACTGGGGTTGTTGTGGGCTCAGTGATCGGTGGTGTTTGTGCTGCCGTTGTGCTTGCTGGGCTGTTTGTCTTTTGCCTTTACAGGACTAAACACAAGCGGTCAGGTAGAGTTCAGAGTCCACACACAGTGGTTATTCATCCTCATCATTCAGGACCTGACCAAGATGCTGTTAAGATCACGATTGCTGGTTCAAGTGTCAATGGAGGGGATAGTTGTGGAAGCAGCAGCGCACCTGGGGACTTACACATTGTTGAGGCTGGTAACATGGTGATTTCCATTCAAGTTTTGAGGGATGTAACTAACAACTTCAGCGAAGTGAATATATTGGGGAGAGGTGGATTTGGAACTGTGTACAAGGGGGAGTTGCATGATGGAACTAAAATGGCTGTTAAGAGGATGGAATCTGGAGTTATGAGTGAGAAGGGTTTGGATGAGTTCAAGTCTGAGATTGCAGTACTTACTAAGGTTCGCCATAGACATTTGGTTACACTGCTAGGATATTGCTTGGATGGAAATGAGAGGCTTCTAGTATACGAGTATATGCCACAAGGGACACTTAGCAGGTATCTTTTCAACTGGAAGGAAGAAGGGTTAAAACCCCTCGAATGGACAAGGAGACTAACCATAGCATTGGATGTTGCAAGGGGTGTTGAGTATCTTCACGGTTTAGCTCAACAGAGCTTCATTCATAGAGATCTGAAGCCATCAAACATTCTCTTGGGAGATGATATGAGGGCAAAAGTAGCAGATTTTGGACTTGTTCGCCTTGCTCCTGATGGAAAAGCTTCAGTGGTGACAAGGTTAGCCGGAACTTTTGGCTATCTTGCACCAGAGTATGCAGGTAAAACTCATCATGTAACTTGTTAACTTTCATTTTATTATTGCATCTATTTGCTTACATAAACCAAAGAATGCAAGTGTATAAGGTCAAATAATATGAAACTAATAAGCTTAAGAGGACAGCAGAATTAAAACCAATAAAAAATGAAGTTGGAGAAGTTCCTGTTGTAAGATGGCAGCAGATGAACTTACGCCGTAACATATATCTTCAAATAATGGACTGGGAGTTCTGAGAACATAAAAAATAAGCAATATGCCTCAATCAACTTAAATTGAAATACTTCGGAGAAATTTTTATTTTACTGTTTTGCTTGACACCATCCATTTCCTTGGCAAAATGTAGGAATTTCCTGGCAACATGGCTCTGATTTTCATAAGTCAGTTCTGTTCTATTCACTATCACTGTTGGACAAAGAGATTGATAATACCCATCATGTGTTGTGCTCTGTTTACAAAATAGTGTTGGATGATGACTTCTTCGTATTGGGGAAAAGCACTTGCCTTTCTCTGATTTAAAACTTTCTTCCTCGATAATAAAGTCGTGTTGCTGTAGTTCATATCCTTCAGGCATTGATAGGGTTCTTCCATTTGGTTTCTTATTTACATTTTATTCTCCCTACAACAATGCGTCAATCCCAAACACGTTGTGATTGACTGACTATATGAATCCACAGTTACCATGTTCAATTTGAAATTTAATTTTACAATTCTCATCTTGAATTTTATCATTAGTATGAAAGCAATAGTTAACACTGATTATTTTGTTTAATTGGACAGTTACGGGCAGAGTAACCACGAAGATTGATGTGTTTAGCTTTGGTGTAATTCTGATGGAGCTAATTACTGGAAGAAAAGCTCTTGATGAATCGCAGCCTGAGGAAAGCATGCATCTTGTCCCATGGTTCCGCAGAATGCATATTAATAAGGAGACATTCCGAAAGGCCATTGACCCCACAGTTGATCTTGATGAAGAAACTCTGTCCAGTGTCAGCACTGTTGCTGAGTTGGCTGGTCACTGCTGCGCAAGGGAACCCCATCAGAGACCAGATATGGGTCATGCTGTCAACGTGCTTTCATCTCTAGCTGAGCTCTGGAAACCAGCAGAAGTAGATGAGGATGAAATATATGGAATCGATTATGACATGTCCCTACCCCAAGCAGTTAAGAAGTGGCAGGCTCTCGAGGGAATGAGTGGCATTGACGGCTCTTCTTCATACCTAGCCAGCAGCGACAATACGCAAACAAGCATACCTACTCGACCATCTGGATTCGCTGATTCATTTACGTCAGCAGACGGACGATAATTTGATCGTCGAACAATACTGGTGGAGCTTTTGGCGTAATGTTTCCCTTTAGTGGTTTGGTTTGTTCAGTAATTGTACTAATCCCTTGTATCTATCTTCCCCTTCTTTTTCTCCCTTTCTTGGTTCTGCAGGGTTTTGTTAAGATCCTAGTGACAATATGCAGTTGCTTTCATCTAATTCTTCTTAAACTTTTACCACCCTGTTCCTTCTTTCTAGAAGTTATCCAATATGCAAATATTTTGAGGCAATTCTGATTTCATGCTAATTACTTTGGATTCTTTCGAAGGGGAGCCTTGGTGTAGCTAACAAAGTTGCTGTCATATGACCAGGATGTCACGGGTTAGAGCCGTGGAAACAACCTCTTGCAGAAATGCAGGGTAAGGCTGCGGATAATAGACCCTTGTGGTCCGGACCTCGTAGCGAGAGCTTAGTGTACTGGGTTGCCCTTACTTTGAATTCTTTCATCCCTTTTAATCTCATTTGGAAGTTTTTTTTGTTGTGTCTAGATTATAAGCCATCAAGATTTTAATATGGGAATATCAACACGTAGCCTTTCTTCTCAGTTAGGCAAGTTTAAGGTCATTATTATAACACTTGGAAGGTAGTAGTAGGTCACATAGTGACAAAAGGCTAATGTTTTCAGATATAGATTCCTTTGGACCCTTTGTAATCAAATATGTTATCTTCAGTGGCTGAGAGAAATGATGGAATGGACCAATATTTTGTGGCCACGTTGAGGTACAAAACCAAAATAAAATGGGGCCTGCAGATTTTGTTTGTCATGATTTGCAGAGAGTTAAGTCAACCATTGTAATTAAAAAAATCCTTTTGATAGGAACAGGGAAGAAATATTACTTGTTAATTAGTGTTTGCTTCTATCAGCATGCTTAGAATGTAGCATTAGTTTTCTTCTATTCCTTAATCTAAGCGCGAGAATGATGCCAAAAGTCTTGACAGCCCTTGTACAGCTCAACCCCCACGCATTAATGTCTGACTTAACTATTGTTTTTTCAATTATTTATTCAATCTCGTACTTTTTTCAACTACTGTAGTCAATTTATGGTTTCTTGTTTGGTTTTTCTATCTTTAAAAAACTACTCCTTCCACCAGATCCCAAATCCCACCGCTTAAGAACTTGGACAAGTACTCCAGTATCAAAATATTCTAGTCTATCATTATGGTAGAAAGATGTTTTGATTTCCTAAAAGGGTAATCAAAAGTTATGATATTTTGACACGGGAAATGCTTACAATTTTGAGAAACGTGGTTCCCTTGCTTGGAATTCTTTAGTGTTAAGAGGAGATTGGGACGTGGGGGAATATATTCCTAGTTATTTTGTTTTCGGGGAAGCTTGATGTGACAAGTGTATGACAAGGACTGGAAGTTGCGTGCCAGCAAGATTACTTGTCTTTTGGGGAACTTATAATTATTTAGAAATATGTTTTTTATTATGACGTGGGTGCACATAACAAGGGTCGTCTGTGAGCACTGAGCAGCACCATGCATTGTTGACTACTTCTAATTCTTATAATTTCTATAAATATAAATAGAGTAATATTCAGAATTTATTATTGTTCGGTGGTTATTAATTTTTTATAGCTACTAATTTTTTATATACATAATTATTTTCTATAGTTACTATTCAGTTGTTACGGTAGTATATTCATTGTATTTACGTTGTTGTATTCATGAATACATCAGCAAAAAACGCCTAAAAATCAGGGCAATCTAGTTGAGCGTTGTACGCGCATGTATTCACTTGTATTTGTGTCATGCATTCATAAATACAGTAACGACAATCACCTTAAAAATAAGTATGTCCAGCTAGCTAATAATGAAAATAATATCAATGGTGTGAGTGATACACTGCTAACATAACTCACCAAAATCAATAATATGACTCATTATCAATCCAATTAATTAGAATGCTTTTTCAGTTGTATATAACTTTTGTATTTAGTGTTTCTCAATATTTTTTTTACTGTTGCATTCATTAGATTCAATGTTTGTATTTACTGTATTCACTATTTTATATTCAGTGTATCCAAATGTATTTGTATTAATAATATTTTAGTTATTCCTAATACATGTTATTACTGTTGTATTCAGTATATTTCATGGTTGTATATATTCACTGTATTTTTATTTATATTCGGTGTATTTTACTGTATTTTAAAAATTAAATGTATTCACTGTTTATATTCTATTCTATTTTAATGTTTGTATTCAGTATATTTCAATGTTTATATCTTGTATTCATGCATACTGTATGTACGGTATGCATGAATACATGTATATTCAGTTGTATTGAAAAATACAGACCTTCAAAATACATAAACATAGGCAAAAAAATATATTTATACAAAAATACATTGTGTTTGAGTGAATTCGTACAGAATATAATGCATTAGTATCATTGTATATGATTAAATAGCAAAAAAGAGAAGAAAGTTCGTCGGTATGGCGTTTTCCGGCCAACACTCCTTGTATCGCTTCACTATCCTTCCATTACAATTTACAAAGCTTCCAATTCGACCGCTTCTTCCTCTTTTTCCTCTTACTAACCGCACTAAGAATCCCACTTTCTCTTCAATCTTTTCGTCGCCCAAGGTATCTTTGCTTCCTTTTTTTGATTATAGGTTTACTTTAATGTTTATGATTTTGAGATTTTTATGCTTTCTTTCATGATTTGTTTCTTTTTCGTGTATCTATGGTTCGGCCTATTTTGCTCGAAGAAAGAGAGAAAAAGAGAAAAAATTCTGAGAGAGATCGTTTGGTAATTGAAAGAAAGAGAGAGGAAAAACATAAATAACGCATTTCATGCCTCAATACAATACCATAAATATTTATTTTACTATAAAATATAAAAGGTAGCTATAGAAAATAATATTTTAAAATAATTTTAGTTTATAATAAATAGGTGCATACCTTTGCTATATGAAGTAAGATCATAGCAAATGGATCAATGAATCTAGGGCTTAGCTTGCCCTTCTTCCCAAATCTCATCACGCCCTTCATGGGCGATACCCGAAGCAATACCCGCTCCAAAACCATGAATGCCAAATCACGAACTCTGCGGTCGGGATAACTCTTCTGCGTGGACTGAGTTGTACGAAGCCTATCCTGAATGATCTTAACCTTATCCAAGGAATCCTGCACTAACTCCATACCCAACAACCGAGCCTCTCCCGGCTCAAACCACCCAACCGGCGACCGACATCGCCTACCATATAATGCCTCATAAGGAGCCATTTAAATGCACGACTGATAACTGTTGTTGTAGGAAAACTCAGCTAATGGCAAGAACTGATCCCAAGAGCCTCCAAAGTCAATGACATAGGCTCGTAGCATATCCTCCAAAATTTGAATATTACGCTCGGACTGTCCGTCTGTCTGAGGATGAAATACTGTGCTAAACTCAACCCTCATGCCCAACTCACGCTGAACTACCGTACAGAAATGCGAGGTAAACTGCGTACCTCGGTCAGAAATAATAGACACGGGCACACCATGAAGGCGAACAATCTCCCTAATGTAGATCTCTGCCAATCTCTCCGAAGAATAGGAAACTGCCACAGGAATGAAATGCGCTGACTTGGTCAGCCTATCCACAATGACCCATAGAACATCGAACTTCCTCTGAGTCCGTGGGAGTCCAACAACGAAATCCATGGTGATATGCTCCCACTTCCACTCAGGAATCTCAATCTGTTGTATCAATCCACCAGGTCTCTAATGATCGTACTTTACCTGCTGTTAATTCAAGCACCGAGCTACATATGCCACAATATCCATCTTCATCCTCCTCCACCAATAGTGCTGCCGCAATCCTGGTACATCTTTGCGGCGCCCGGATGGATAGAATACCAGGAACTATGTGCCTCCTCTAATATCAACTCACGAAGTCCATCCACATTGGGTACACAAATACGACCCCGCATCCGTAAAACTCCATCATCACCAACTATAACCTGCTTGGCATCCCCGTGCCGGACCGTATCCCTCAGGACACACAAATGAGGATCATCATACTGTCGGTCTCGAATACAATCAAATAATGAAGAACGAGCAACTGTATAAGCTAGAACACGGCCGAGCTTAGAAACATCCAACCTCATGAACCGATTGTCTAAAGACTGAACATCCAAAGCAAGCGGTCTCTCTCCGACCGAAATATAAGCAAGACTACCCATGCTAGCTGACTTCCTGGGCTATTGAATTGGTAATTTATTTTCTAAGAAGGCTAGAGTGTACCTTTCTTAAGCACTTAGAAAGAGAATTGATTCCTCCGTGGATAATTGTGTTCCTGATAAGGTTATATTATTGAATATTATTAAAATTGGCAAATGAGTTTCAAAACAAAGAATTAAATGCTATTTTGTGTATTCCTTTAAGAAGAATTTTACCACTTTCCTGAGTAACTGCTCTCTTGATAAAAAAGTGGACTTATTGTGTGAATATGTGTATCTATGGGTGCCTGAGTCGCATGTATGATTCACGAGCAGGATAACCCTGTATTTATGTGTATCTATGGTTGCATGAGTCGCATGTATGATTCGCGAGCAGGATAAACCTGTATTTATGTATAACTGTGTCGCATGATCGATTCGCGAGCGGGGCAGATAGATACATCTATGGTTCGAGCCGTTCGATCCTCGGCAGTGCACAATTTATTGTTGTTGGTCTGCACCATTCGATCCTCGGCACTTTGTTTGTGCAGGATAAATGTTGCGTATTTCCTATGATTTATACATGTTTATCGGCCTAAGGAAGTTTGTAATGGCCAGTTAAGAAGAAGAAGAATTGATGTGTAAAATGTGAAATAAGTCTGATGTTTCTTATCCCTGATTATGATTTAAATTGTCAACTGAAATGACGAAGATTTAAAGTGTTAAATGTGGAAGAAGTTGATATTATTTATTCCTGATTTCAATAAATTGCCTATGATATACATGCTTAGTGTCTCACTTGATTATACTTAATTGAATTCTAGCAAGTGTCTAAATCGACCTCTCGTCACTACCTCTCTGAGGTTAGGCGAGACACTTACTGAGTACACGTTGTTTTCGTACTCATGCTACACTTGTTGTGCATTTTGTTGCACAAGTACCTTCATAGAAATATGACTGACTTGGAGACTTAGACTAGATGCATCATTCGGAGACGACCCGCAGTCGACCGAGTCTTCCTCTATTTATTGTATTCTCATTTTTATTCCTTGTCCAATTTGTATTTCGGACAAGATTTGTAGAATTTGTAAAATTCTTAGAAATTGCTCATGTACTTGTGTCATCGGGTTCTGGGATGTGTTTGGGATGTATTTTATAAAAAATGGAATATTAAATTGTCGTATTTACTTAGCGGATTTTATTCAGTTATTATGTAATAAAGTGAAAGGTAATGATTTAAAAAATGCTAAAAAAGGAAATTTAACTTAACCATTTTAATGATTGGCCAGCCTGACAGTGGTGTCTGACGCCATCACGACCTTATGGATTTTGGGTCGTGACACATAGTATAGATACTAGGATGAATTGGTAGCTACAACAATTCACAAATTAAAACTAGAATTAAAGAAACAATCACAAGATGATAATCTGAATTAACGAAGATGTAATTGATAAACGTTAATAATCATGTCAACCACAACCCTAGAAATTAAAGTGATTAGCTATTCATGTTCGTGGTAATAATTTTTCAAGTATTTTTCACAATCAAATTACAAAGAAAAGATAAAGGAATGAAGAACTCGATGATTTTCTCCTTCAAAAGTTGTTCCACGTGATGTTCTAACCTCCGGTCGCAAAACTCTCAAAAAATGATATTTAATAACTATTTATATGTGTAGGGAAAAGACCTAGACGAAATAACCAAGTCCAAAACCAAATAGGAGACAAAATAAACTTTAAAAATCCGGAACACGCTCGCAATAGACCGTGCGTCGCGAGCTTAAACGCGCGCCCCACCTCGCTGTACACCAGGCGACACGAGCTCTCCTTCTTGCTTTCCACTGCGACGTAACTTCTAACGCGAGATTGGTCTCGCTTCAACCCATGCGGCACGAGACTCTGCTTCGTTTCAATTTCACTGCTTCATTCTTGATTTGCTTTGTTGCCTAACTTTGTTTCAATTGTTTCTTTGCCTAACTTTTGCCTAACTTTGCTTTGTCATCAAATAATCATAAGCCTCTTGTTGTAATAAATAGTGCATGCAATACACTTTAAATATTTACTTTGTTCCAAATTTTATCTTCAACGTATCTACACATAAAATAACTCAATTAAGCACAAATATAGTATCGTTAGCATTGGAGCCCCAAAATGTAAGGTAATTAATGTACTAAGAACATGAAATTATAGTCAAACATCACTGCCCCACACTTAAACGTTGCTCGTCCGCGAGCAATCAAACTACACTTTATATAGACACGGCCTTTATTAAACAATTCTCTTAACTCATCACACCAAGAATCTTTAAAATAGACTAAGCACAAAGATGTAACATCTTCACCTCAAGATTTGAATCACAAGTACCATGCATTATTCACAACTCACTCGCTTACTCTAACATAGAGGTCAATGACATTACCTTTCCTTCATGAATCAAGTGCCCTCACACAACAAAAGAGATTAGTTCTACACACAATAAATTTAAGAACAATTCAAAACTCATGATAGAAAGAATTCACTCACTCTCAAAAATAACATTCATATGCTACAAAAGATGCACCATAGGCTTGCCCATAGTGTACTGCTCTACTAACCGAGCTCATTCAGTCTAGGATCAAGTAGGAATTTAATTGATTGTAATGTAGGTTGCAGGTCATGTAAGATACATTTGGATGTAAGAGTGACTACACCTCCCTAAGCACTTTAATACATATACTTTAATATTCAAACCCACTACTTATTTCAAACCATAACTCCACCTTCACATTAATTTTTATTAACTCCATACTTCTTTATGCACAATTACATCAAGAGTCATCACTATTAAGGAATATTTTTCATAGCAATACAACTATAGTTTTCTTTTTCTTTCTTTTTCAATTCAAGTGGCTTTTACTTTTTCAAAACAGTGCACCTTTCACCTTATTTCATTAGTTCCACTCAAAAGCAAAACCAACCACCCCACTCTTTAACTTTTACAAAGTTCATAACAATTCAAGTGCTCATGAGAGGAGGAAAGGTTCAAATAGACGGTTAATTCAAACAAATGGGTAAAGCTTGTAATGTGGTTGACAAAGAAATAGGATTACGTGCTCAACGGGGTTAACTACGATACATAATAATTAGGTGAGTAATATATATATATATATATATATATATATCTCAACAAAGAAACGCCTATATCACTTCCAAGACTGAACAAAACTATTATTTCGCTTTGCAAATACAAGGGGCAAGTTCTAGACATCAAATGCAATGCACAGATAACATACAAACCTCACACACACATGACACATAACTCACTCAGGATTGGACTCATCAAGACACTTTAGTCAAAGCAGTTAAGCAAAGTTAAGATCATACGATTTAAGGTACTTATACAAGAGTAAAAAATTGAGCCTAAGCGTCACAACTAAACTACTCACTATTTTCGAGGCATAACAAAGTCAAGAGATATTGCTTCAATTCAAATTCATCTCACAGTGACTCCTACTCCAATAAAAAAATAAAACTAACTACACCCGGTTCAAACAAAACCCTTGAAAAAGAACCGCGACACAAAGAAAAACAAAGGGGGAGTTACTACACTACCTACAAAGAAAATATTTTTGTCCTTTTTCTTTAGACTTAAATCTCTCAAGAAAAATGTCTAGGAAATCCATCATAGGAAAAAGCCCAATAGTTCGGTGCATCGACTGTTGTGCTTCGACCAGTGGCGTAGCCGCATCGTGTGAAAGGTGTTCAGCTAAACAACTTTCATCGGAAAATTATATTGTACATACAAAAAATAATTCTATATATGCAGGTCAACAATTATTTTTTATAGATATATATTAAACTTTGAACACCCTTTGCAAATTTTGTGGCTTCATCACTGCACCGAATCCTATTATTCTTTTCAGAAGCCGGGAATAATTAATACTCTCTCTCTCTCTCTCTCTATATATATATATATATATATATATATATATATATATATAT
>ML438881.1:0-39450 GCA_005239525.1 Nicotiana knightiana
GCAACCCGTCCGGTTAAAAAAAAATGTAACCGGCCCGGCCCGCCCGTTAGACACCCTTACTTAGTCCTGAATTTCAAATTAGCAATTCAAAAATTCAGGACACTAAGTTTTGAATTTTCTAATTCATACTTAATCATAAAGTCCTAGAGTTTAAACCTCAAAATTCAAACTTCAGGAGATCGTGTCCTAAAGTTCGAAAATTGTGCCAATAAATTCGAATATTATGTCTTGAATTTTAAATTAGTATTCAGGACACTTAGTCCTTCATTTCAAATTAGTAGTTCAGAAATTCAGGACACTAAGTCCTGAATTTCCAAATTTAGGATACTTAGTCCTGAAGTTTAGCTGAATTGGCTAATCTTCAAATACATTGTAAATTGTAAATTTTAAATAGTGGGGTTAAAAATAGCTATTGGTGTTCTTCGCCCAAAGTTACTCATGGATGAATTTGGACTAAAAGCTAATCCATCTTTAAATGGCTTGAGATGACTTAGATCAAAATAAGCGGAATTCAAAACATGTCAATAACCAACCCAACGGGCTATTTGGGCTTAGGTCAAATTTGACGGCCCTAATTATTTTCTTATTTTATGTATTATGAATTAAAAATGGAAAACGGTGGACCATAGAGGCAATGATGAAGATTGCTTCCAAACCCTTTGGGATGGATATATACTCCTAGGTCCTAGCCCCCACATATTAGCGATTCATACATTTAATTTTGGTTATGATGTCTATTTCAAAGGCAGTCCCTCTCTTATTGGGAGAGACAATCTCCATTCCTGGCCATACCATCCCAACTCAGCTCCATTTCTGCTGGTGTCTTGCTCTCACATCAATGCCATAAATTGAAATCATAATAAAGAGGAAGATTGTGAATGTATAGTATTTTCCATTAATAAAATCACTCCACAATCTCTTTATCTCTATATTTAAAACCCTCCACAACTTTTTGCATGTCTTGTGCAATCACTTCATGTACTGATAGAACTCCCATGCATGTATATATATATATATATAGCTCCCATTTGGTCATAGATTTTGGTTTTGTTTTTTTTTAAAATATTGTTTGTTTATGAAATATGATCATGTTTTGAGAATTTTCTTTTCTTTTTTTAAATTTTCTAGTTTCAACCAAATCTATATCCAAACGGTAAGCATAGTGTTATTTGTTTTCTTTTTTATTTGTTGTGTTTCACTAGCTTAGGCATATGTTTTTTGTTCAAACAACTATTCCCTCAATCCTATTTAAACAGTACTTTTTTAATTTAGAAATTGATTTATTTTTTCTTTATTGTAAGGTTTTTAACTATATAAATTACTATTTTTAATATTTATTATGCAGTTTCTGAAGTGCATTTTATTCCAAAAAGAATTGAATAATCGATGTCCTAACTAATGACAAAAATTAGATATAGTGATAATTTAACTCTAATTAAGTCCAACCATTTTTCTGGAATCTGGTCATCTGGAGATGAACTGAAACTATGTTACAAAACACATAGTGAAGCTTATTGTATAGGAGAATTTATTTTCTCAATTCCTGAGTGCCTGTAATTTCTACTCTATTCTCCTATTGAACAGGATCGTCTAATTTAAGGGTAGAAGTTGTGGAACTTTGCCTATACTTCTTGGGTCAGCGCAAAATTTCGCTCTTCAATAGGGTATTATAACTTGGTTACTATAATTTTGTTTGAATTGGTTACTATATATATATTGGTCACATTTTTAGTTTGTAACTCTTCTTCTTTCAACTTCGATCTTCTCACGTTGTTTGCTTAAGCAAAATTAAAATCCTTAACAATATTTCTCGTGCAAGGAAATGACTCCACCTAATACTAACAGCCCAATGCTTAAAGTATTTCGCATTTAAATATAGCCCTGGATAAATCATATTTCAAGAGATGTGATTTACACCGTCTATCTTAATATAAATATTAATTATTTTTACTATCATCATACGAAGATAATTTTACTGTTGTTCCCGGACATCCCTCCAGCTAATACCAACTTGTAGCGGTTCAGAAAACGACATTTGCTTCAGAAAAATGTTTATCTCTGACCAAGGGAAAAAAACAAATTAACAAAACATAAACCAACTAGTAGTATGACGCGGAAAAGTTTTTTTGTCTTGAATTTCTAAATATAAAGGCTGTCATCGCTCTCTACTTTTCTTTTTCTTTTTTAAAAAAAAGATTGCGTCATTTATGATATCAGCAGATGTGAGTGGATTGTATATATCCGTCAATGTCCATAGCAGCTAGCAGGAGGAGACTTCATAGAACTCTCCCTTTGCGTTAACCAATGGCCGCTAAAACATGTTTTAGGGATAATATCAAGACTCTCTGCAGGGAAATCAACCAAGTAATCTGGAATAATATTTTAAAATTTTAGATACATTTCAGTCCCTATACGTGTCTAGCTAGCCTTTTTCTTTTAAGTTTCACTAGTATTAGTATTCACGGGATACGCAGATATAAATCATGTTTAATTCTCATTTGGGTTATTTAAATTGTGTACAAATCACTTTAAAATTAAATCTTATGTATATAAATTATAAATAACTATTTAATATTAATAAAGAAGCGGGACATGAAATCATTTTTCAAATCTCATAATTGATTAATACTGTAATAACCTAATATCTTGATTTTGTCAAGTGTATTTTTTTATGGTCAATATTAAAAAATACTCAACGTATAAAGTTGTGATCTGTCTTGCTTGAACATATTAAATCATATTATTGTAACAAAATTCTTACTACCACTGTATTTTTCATCTCAAATTTGAATAACTTTTATCCTTCTACATTTTAGATAGATTTTCTTGTTCTTTTTGTTCTTTGCTTATATTTATTGCATTATTTATTTCTTAATATTTTTATACTGTAATGTGATCTTTTATTAGCTCATAAATTGACTTACCGTCTTACTTATTACCCTATTATAATCATCAACAAATCTAAAAAATTTTATTCTTAAAAATTAACGTATTTTTACACTATTATCCTATTACTCAGAAATTTTTCATCATTTAAATCTATCAATAATAGTTTTGAGTATTATCAATAATTTAATTTATATATTTTAAATAAATTTAAAATATAAATATCATCACACAATTAAATTTTCTTTCTCTTTTAGTTTCAAGAAACAAATTTAGCTTTTAATTTTCATTAGTAAAATTACCAACATGAGATATTTATTTAGTATATTTAAATATTTAATTTTATATGATTTTTTTTTAATCTAGAAAGACTTCAATCTTGTGGTCATATCCATATTTTAAGCGTCCTCATTATAACTTTAAGAAAATTTTAACTCAAATTCAGTTAATCTTTTTTTTAATTTAATTATTTTTCTTACTTTTGCTATAATGTTATCTAATATATAATATTATCATGTTTTTCAGTAATTGTTTTATTAACTTTATAATTTATTTAATACTTTTATCCACTATTATTTTTAAATATAATATAGACCGTAATTTTTTGATACTAAATAAAATATGCATTTTATTTTAAACTATTCCTAAAAATATTAAATTATTTGAATTTATTAAAAATATTTTTAAGTTTGTACACTTACTTTTTTTATTTTGTAAAGTAATTCATAGTATAAATATCCTCGTATTATCTATATATTATTTATATTATTTTATATTTTAGCATTTTTAATTTATTAGACTTTAGTTATATCGCCTAATCCACATCATACTATTTCTTATTATACTTATACAAAATTTTCTCATCTCAAATTTAAATAAGTTTTATGCTTCTTCTTTTGTATGATAAAATTTTTAATTTTTTCTCTTTTTGTTCCTCAGTTTTGCTATTATATTTTCAATACTTAATATTATTATATCGTCATATAGCTTTTCATTAGCTTGTCTGAATTAATATTTATTTTTTACTATACTCCTTCTAATACGATACAAATAACTATAAAAGTATTTCAATAGTAACTTCGAGTCTATTTCTCATATTCTAAAGTGTGATTTTTCTTATCATATTTTTTCTTATAAAACAATATCTTATCTCAATTTTTTACAACAATGGTTCTACTATCATTTTATAGATCACGTATAAAATATTTATTTGCCCGATATGTCAATATTAATATGACTTTATTATTCTTGTTATTAAAATATTTTTACTAATTATTTAATTATTCTCACCTTATAAATAATTTATATATTTTATGTAAGATCGTATTTTGGTGCTGAAATTTTTTTATTTTTATAGTCAATAAATCTTTAATATCTTAAGAAAATTTTAATTTTATTTTATATTGTAACATACTTCAATGTATAAATAGTCATAGGTTATCTCAATTTACGTCTTTCAATATTTTTTTATTTTTTTCTACTATAGCAATTTAATTAATTTTTTACCTCCATATTTCTAGCTAATATAGAAGAAAATCTATGAGTGAATCAATATATAGATTTAAATATAGATATAGATATACACATACATATAGATTAGATTTGTCTAAGATCTATTTAGATTATGTATAAGATTCATTCAACTACTTCCATTAATTATGTTTTCATTTATAATTCAAATTATTAATGTTGTCTTAAAACTACCAAGTGGCTTCTTTTTAGCTTGCCACTTGGCTTAACCACATGCTTCAATATCCAACTTTTAATATAATATAGTTTTATCCAAAAAACGGATGTTCGACCTGTTGAGATAATTACACCAACTGAAGACGATGTCTCGACACTTTGGGGAGAATATGATTTGGTTGAAAATACCAAGTCCCATTTTCGGGCCCCAATTGTTGTAACAGGTGTTGCGGGGCTGAGTCCCGTGTCCTTGCTGTCTTTGGTTGGAGAGCATCCAACAACCAGCACTGCATTAGATGCAGCTACTTCTCACTCTTTGACTCCACCAGCTTCATCTCCACCGTCACTAACACCAGCAATTGCTACATCACTTCCATCGTCATTCACTCTTCCACCAACAGTTGCTACATCACCTCCATCGACTGCACCTGGCCATGAAGGAAGTGTTCCTCTTCCATAGTCCCCAATTCATAGGAATTTGGGGCAAAATTATGTTGCCCCTTATGAAGATCCACAAAGGAGAAGGAACGTTACTCTTTCGGTCTCTACCAGGTGCAACTTATTATCCCTCCTTGTGAAGCTTGCTGATTACGTGAAGTCTTTGGCTTCAGAAAAAGACTGGAAATGATTAAGGCACTCTCGGGAGAGTGTTTGTTGAGAAACAACATGCATAACACTGCAACTGTATGTAACGATCCGACCGGCCATTTTGAGCATTTGCACTTCGCTCGGTAGTTTGGGGGCACAAGTAGCTCCGTGTATGTAATAGGAGTTGTGTGAAAAATTTGAGTTTATTCTGAGTTGATTTGATATGTTTCGGCGCGAGTATTTGGAAGTTGAAAGTTCATTAAGTTTGATTTGAGGTATGTTTCATCGTTTCGATGATGTTATGCGTGATTTGAGGCCTTGAGTAAGTCCGTGTTATGTTATAGGACTTTTTGGTATGTTCGTATGGGGTACCGAGGGGCTTGGGTGAGTTTCAGATAGGTTTGGATTGTGTTGCGCTCGTTTTTCTTATGTTTCGACGCCGTTTCTTCAAGCATAAATGATATCATATTGAACAAATGAGTTTTGATTTCTGTTTTTATTGAAGCATTAGATCCGTTTGGTAAATACGGACCGTTAGCAAAGATAATCATCGAATTTGGACATCGTATGAGAATTTTATGGTCATTTTACTAAGAATTGGGTTGCTAGATTTTTTTCGGATTAATTACGAAATTGTCACTGACTTCGTATTTAAAATCTTCACATTTCCAAATATTTAAACCAACATATATCCTTCATTATAAGGTCAAATGGAGTTATTCAAAAGCCTATCTTGAATGAAATTTCATAAGAAATCCATACGAGGCATCAAAAGCAAGTTTTAGGATCATTTGGCCCACAAAACGAGCCAGAACAGCTGGGCAAAACTACTTAATATCGAAGGTTTGTTCATTTGTTCATATTTTGAGTTGGGGAGCTCGGATTTGGACAGATTTTTGGAGGCGCTTTTCACCATATAGATTGGGGTAAGCGTTCTATACTCGATTTGGTTATATTTTATGAATCCATCTTCATTTTTTACATTTGATTGATGATTTCAAAGTGAAATTTGGGGGTTTTGTCTAAAATGTCATAAAGTAATTTTTTGAGTTTTGAACATCGATTCGGAATCGGATTTAAGTGAAAGTATTATGGTTGGATTCGTAATTTAATGGATTGTTAGATTTTGTAATTTTTGTTGAGTTTTGAGGCTGGGGCTCGGGCCCGGGTTTGACATTTTGGTCAATTTTCGAATTTTGATTAAAAATTTGACCTTTATTGATTGTGTTTGTTTCCTTTGGAATTATTTGATGTATTTGAGTTTCTTTTGGCTAGTTTCGAGCCGTTCGGATGGTTGTTACACGCGGAATTGCCTTTTTTGGAGCATCATCTGGCTTTTTCGAGGTAAGTAACTCTTCTAAACTTAGTGTTGAGGGTATGAAACCCCGTAATACGTGTTATGTGATTGATATTGAGGTGACGCACATACTAGATGAAGGGCGTGTAGGCGTGCACCATGTGAATTAGGAATCTGTTGCTTCCATGACACTGTATAGTGGCCCTAGTTTGTTGATATCTGTGTTTTCACCATGCGATAAAGTAATTAAGATGTCAATCATGCTGAATATCATGTTTAGGCTTCATGTTGATGTTGTTAGGACCCATAGTGGTCGTTTCTTTCTATCATCTCACTGCTTTCAGTGATATTTCCTACTCAGTCATATTCATGCATGCATATCATATCTCAGTCTTAGTTGTTGTTATTGATACATCATATCATTGTTGTCGGGCTAGTTTCATGACATTATGAGCCTGTGAGTGAGACTGGAGAGAGTGATGGATGAGTGAGCCGAGGGCCTGAGTGAGAGTGACATTTTAGGATCGAGCTGCATGCCGCGGCATATTATATTATACTTTATAGGATCGTGCTGCACGCCGCAACATATTATATTATACTTTATAGGATCGGGATGCACGTCGCAGCAATATATTGTATATTTTATGGGATCGGGATGCACGCTGCAACGATATGTTGATTATATTTTATAGGATCGGGCTGCACGCTGCATCGATATAACGTTTGGGCTGAAGGATCCCCTCCGGAGTCTGCACACCCCCAGTGAGCGCAGTCGACTATATCTATATATATATATATATATATATATATATATATATATATATATATAGAGAGAGAGAGAGAGAGAGAGAGAGAGAGAGAGAGATATGGATCGGGCTGCACGCCGCAGTGGTTATTGTACAACGCTGACTGATTGAATGTGCTGAGCATTGAGCACAGTGAGAGAGGATGCGAGACAGTGAGATTGAGTACTCTAGAGTGTGAGTACATGATTCATATCTGGTATACATGGCATTTGCATGCACACATGACGTACAGGCATAGAGATGCATTTTTCTCATGCTACATAGTATCACGTCATTCGTGACTTTTTACGCACATTGATATGTGGGCATATAGAGGTATTTTTCACTTGTTATCTGAAAAGAAAATAAAACATCTTATTTATTGTGGAGAGAATATTTGGAAAAATTATAGTTTTCAAACTTACTCGTATTTTTGACATTTTGGTAAAAGATTTTGGGTTTTCACAGAGATACTTGAAAAGCATGTCCATTTTCTAGAACTGTGAACGAGCTGAGCATCTTACTTCTGAGATACCTCTTTTATTAACTGTATTATGCTGTTATGAACTGATGTAGATTATTGGTATTGTATCGGACCTTGTATTAGCTCGTCACTGCTTTCAACATAAGGTTAGGTTTGTTACTTACTGAGTACATAGGATCGGTTGTACTCATACTACACTTCTGTACCTGGTATGTAGATGTTGGCTGTTGATGTTGTTGTGTTCGATAGGAGCTGGATTTAAGATGTACCTGCGTCCCGGGTTTAGCTACCTCTTGTTCGTAGTAGCCTTAGATCTATAAAACTCTATTTATGTACTTTTCAAACAGACTATGTATTGTTTTCATTTCAGCTTTGTAAACTCTATTCATAGAAGCTCATGATTTGTACTACCAATCCTTGAAAAATGTATAGGATTTAGATATTTTGTTTTACTTAATTGTCTTATTAAATTTTATTGGAATTGGATAGTTGTTAATTGGCTTACCTAGCGGGTTGGGTTAGGTGCCATCACGACTAGTTGAATTTTGGATCGTGACACGGTACATTCCTTTCTTCTTTTTTATTTCTTCTGCTTTTGCATGAATGTATTCTAAATTTTACCTCTTCTTGTTTTGTAGGCCAACTTTCTTGCTGCTGAGGCCCTTCGAAGGTTGATCCACGAGAAGGAAGAACTTACTTCTGAACGGAATCAGCTTTTGGTGAACGAGACCAAAGTGTTCTCCGTCTCTCAGAACTAGAAACCAAATCTACTGAGGCCGTTGTTTAAGAGGCTCGTTTGCAGCAAAACGAGAAAAAAATGGTAACACTTAGCCAAGAAATTAGGCCGCTGAGGGTTAGATTTGATGAAGTCAAGGACAAACGGGCTGAAGTTCATGATGTTGTTCTTGCTGCAACCGATCGTGAGACTGCCTCTGCTGAAAGAGTGATTAACTTGGAAGCAACCTTGAACTCCAAAAGTGAAGAGCTTGCTGCTGCGGAGGCGAAACACACCCAGCTAGAAGAGAATTATAGGAAAACTATCGAGCATAATAGGCTCTTTAGTTCAATTGTCCGCGAGCTCAACGTCAACCTCAAATCTTCTAGGTCTGCCCGAGAAAGCCTTTTTGCCGAGGTTACCCAAATCAAAGAAGAACTTAAGCACCGATCAGCTTCCCTCGTTGTTGAAAAAACTTATTCCATGTATAGCATGAGGAGAAAAACCTTGTAAGAGGCCAAAGCTGGTATCATTGATGTCAATGCCGAAATTTCTAAGGTCCGAGAGTTTGAGTTGGCTGCTAAGAATGGACTCCCGCCGCAATCTGATGCTCTTGGTTCTTCTAGTTCCGGCCCGTGTTTTCGGGAATTGAAAAGGGATCGAAAGGCGATGATGTTGAAGACCAAATTGGGAAAAACGTCGAGCCATCGGTGGAACCACCTACTTCTCCTAGGGATGCGGATACTTCTTTTCCTCCTGGTTCCGGAGGCGCTGCAGTTTAGCTTTTTCTTTCTTTTCCCATTTTGTACTTTTACCGTTTTGACGCATTCCTGTAAATAAGGACGTATTTTTTGCTCAAGTATCGTTTGAGTCTTACTTTCATTTGAATATCCATGCAAGTATTTAACTTTTGCACTTTCTCATGCATTCTTGGCACATTTTTTTGTTCGCGCTTTACTATGTGTATAAGATGCCTTTTCCTTGAAGCATTTTGGTTCCAAGCATTATCCCTTTTTCGTGAGGGTTTCTATGAGTATTTGTGCAAGTTTTCTTTTTGCATGCTTTTCATATGCGGTTTCGGGTGTATTTTTCCCCAATGGCACTTTAGATTCCAGGAATTGATTCTTCCGGAACCAACCCTTTAAAGGTTTTTATAAGAGAGGGTCCTCTTATGTTTACGGTGATCTTGAAGAGGACGTCTCCTGTTCATTATGGTACTAACATTTGAAGAACTTGTTTAACTGTCAAATGACAAAGTTAGCTCATCGTTCAAACAAGAAACAAGATAAAGCAAAAGGATTTCATTTTATTCCTTCTATTTCGAATAATACATAAGCATTTTGCTATGCATAAAAGAAATTGCCATTACTTGTGGCTATCTTGTACAACATGTTTCTACGGGGCTGGTTGCGCACTCCCCAGTCCCGATGATGCATTTTGTTTTCGGATTTTTGTTCCTCGGTTGACGCGGAAGTCATTGTTGCCCTATCCTCATATCATTCCCCCCAGTGTTCGAATGCGAAGAGTGCGAATTGTAACACTAGAAGTATTGTATCTTCGAATATTCCACCAATGAATTGCTAGGTAATCTCTCACTCGACAACATACCTCACTTCTCCGTAGGAATCCACGCTATCGAGCGAAAGAATAACTAATAGTCCTCTAGTGATTTTTGCTCGTGAACGATCGGGTAACCTCTGTTCGGTAGCAAACTTAACCTCCCAATGGGAATTTGCTATCGAACCAAAGATTATCTAATCGTCCCCGAGGGGAAGCTTGTTTAATTGTCTTGCTATCGAAGGTCTTATTGTCGCTGTCTTTGTAGTATGCTTTCTGTCGCTGCCTCATTAGAAACCTTTCCAGAAAAACCCAATTGGGACAAAAATTGAACGAAGGGAAAAAGTGTCCAACACATACTTCCGCTTGAATAGTGTTTGTCACCAATAATATCTTTTAAGGTGTGCCACCTTCCAGTTGTTGGGCAACTTATCTCCATTATGATTCTCCAACTACGTATGAACCTTTCCCAATGATAGTTCAAATCCGATAGGGACCTTCCCACGTTGGACCTAGCTTCCCTGCGTTGAGCTCCGGGGTATTTTGGGTTACTTTCCTAAGAACCAAGTATCTTACCTTGAAATAGCGGAAGTTGGCTCTTCGATTGTAATATCGCTCCACTCTTTGATTTTGATATGCCATTCATACATACACCAAGTCCCTGTGTTCTTCGAGCAGTTCCAAGTTGATTAACATTGCTTCCATTGTTCGATTCTTCATTTGTCCGAGAATATCTCAAAGTGGGTTCGCCCACTTCTGCCAGGATTAGGGCTTCAGAACCATACACGAGGGAAAAAGGAGTTTCTCCTGTATTCGATTTGGCCGTTGTTCGACAGGCCCACAGTACTCTGGGAAATTCTTCGATCCATTTACCTTTTGTTGCTTCCAACCTTTTCTTGAGGTTTTGAATAATCACTTTGTTTGTTGACTCCACTTGACCGTTTGTGCTCGGATGATAAAGAGAAGATGTGATCCTATTTATATTCAAGTCTTCGACTTTGTGACTTTTGCACCGATAAACTGTGGCCCATTGTCGCATTCTATCTCTTTTGGTATTCCAAACCCGCTTTCACCCATTTAGAAAAATAATCAGTCAGAATTAAAAGAAACCTTACATTTCCTGGAGCCGGTGGCAGCGGTCCAACGATGTCCATCCCCCATTTTATGAACGACCATGGGGACAGAACCGAATGTAAGAGTTCTGTCGGTTGATATATTAGTGGTGCGTAGAGTTTGCACTTATCACATTTTTGTACAAAATCTTTGGCTTCTTGTTCCATGCGTGGCCAGTAATATCCTGCACGTACCAACTTCAGCACCAAGAAATCTGCGCCTAAGTGATTGCCGCATATCCCTTCGTGGATTTCACTCATGACATAATTAGCTTCTGATGCTCCTAAGCACTGGGCTAACCGGCCTTGGAAATATTTTCTATATAGTTGGCCTTTCTTGAAGCTATGACGTGCAACTTTGACGCATAATACCTGTGATGCTTTGGGGGTCTTCGGGAAACTTCCCCTGCTCAAGATAGTTGATTATTTCATTCCTCTAGTCCCAGACTAGACTAGCCGAATTTACTTCATAATAACCATCTGTATCTAGGACTGAGCTCATCAATTGTACTACCATCCCGGACTCCGATCCATTTATTTTCGTCGATGACCCTAAGTTTTCTAATGCACCCGCTTCTGCGTTATCCTCCCTCGGGATATGAGTAATTGACCACTCCCAGAATCGTCCCAAAAGAGCATGGACCTTTACCACATATTGTTGCGCACGTTCTTGCCTTAAGGTTTCCCCCGAAGGCGTGATTTAGAATATTCTGAGACCGTCCCCTTTCACGTTGGAAGATCCATCCGTGAATAAGGTCCAAACGCCCGATGTTGATTCCGACACCATTACTACTTCCTTGGTTTCTAGAGGTAGTAGGCCTAGACTAAAATCAGCCACGAAGTCAGCTAAGACTTGTGACTTAATTACAGTCATTGGTTTATATATATGTCGAATTCAATTATTTTGACGATCCACTTGGCCAATATTCCCGAGATCTCGGGTATATGGAGAATGTTCCGCAAAGGGAAAGTAGTCACCACATCTATCGGGTGGCATTGGAAGTAGGGCCTTAGCTTACGATCAGTGACTACAAGAGCTGAGGCTAGTTTTTTCAAATGTGGGTAGCGAGTTTCTGCTCTCATTAAAATTTTGCTAACTTAATAAATAGAAAATTGTGTACCTTCATCCTCCCGGACTAAAATCGCACTTATCGCAACTTCTGAAACCGCGAGGTAGACTTGCAATATTTCACCTTCTTTTGGTTTTGAGAGAAATTGAGGGCTTGAAAACAATATTTCACCTCCTTTAGGTCCCTCAAAGCCTGCTGGCACCCTGGTGTCCATTCGAAATTATTTTTCTTTTTGAGCAGTGTGAAGAAACGATGACATTTTTTCGCCGACCGGGAAATGAACATGCTCAAAGTTGCTAACCATCCTGTGAGTCTCTGGATTTCCTTTACCTTTGATAATTGATCTGGGATATCTTCTATGGCCTTAATTTTATCGGGGATTAACTCAATTCCCCTTTGTGAGACTAGAAACCCTAGGAACTTACCGGAGCTGACCCCGAACGCGCACTTCTCGGGATTAAGTTTCATGTTATGCTTTCTTAAGATGTCGAATGTTTCTTATAGATGCTTAAGGTTGTCACCCTGCATTCAAAGACATAACGAGCATATCGTCTATATAAACTTCCATGGTCTTTCCTATTTGCTTTTCAAACATCTTATTTATGAGTCGTTGATAAGTGACTCCGACGTTTTTCAACCCGAAGGGCATTACATTGAATATGTACGGAAATTCGTTATAAACAAAGTTTTTTCATGATCTTCTGGGTTTATCTTAAATATGTTTGTACCCGGAATAAGTATCAAGGAAACTCATTAACTCATGCCCGGTCGTGGCATCGATCATTTGATCGATATTTGGCAGTGGGAACGAGTATTTTTCGCATGCCTTATTAAGGTCTTTATAATCTACCCACATGTGAAATTTATTGTTCTTCTTAGGAACCACTACTACATTGGTTAGCTAGTCTGGATATCTTACCTCTCTGATCGAACCAATTTTAATCAACCGGGTTACCTCTTCTTTGACGAGCATATTCCTAGCCTCGGCAACATGACGCTTCTTCTGTCGTACCGATGGTACGTTGGGATCCAAACTCAGCTTGTGTACGGCTATTTCCGTCGGGATACCTGCCATATCCTCGAGTGAACATGCAAAACAATCAACATTTAATTTAAGGAATTTAATAAAACCATACCTGATTCCGGGGTGCAGTCCAATTCCCAAATGCAATTTTCTTTCTAGGAAATCTTCGAATAATGCCACTTGCTCCAATTCCTCCACAGTGGACCTTGTTACATTTGTCTCTTCCAAAACTTAAAAATATCTCAGCATATGATATTGTTCTGACGACTCGTCCCATGGGATAACTTCTTCTAACTCGGAAGTAGGCGCCAATTCCTGTAATTTCTATGCCATGTGTTCCTTCCCTCTGCTCCCGAAAACTGAGATTGCATTCATCTCCCTCGCTGCCGGTTGATCGCCTCTTATCTGCTTGATTCCTTCGGGTGTTGGAAACTTCAAACAATTGGTGATATGTAGAAGGTACGACTTTCATATCGTGTAACCATGGCCTTCCTAGGATGATGTTGTATCCCATATCACTATCTACAACTTCGAAGAGAATTGTTTTCATTACTCCTTCGGCGTTCGTGAGTAGCAAGATATCTCCTCGAGTCATCACACTCGCAAGGTTGAATCCAGCGAGGAGCTTTGTTGCCGGAATATTGCTTCTGGTGAGTGTAGCTTGTTCAGATACTCTCTATTGTATAATATTAGTCGAGCTTCCTGGATCCACTAAAACATGTTTAATCTTAAAATCTAACATATTTAAAGAAATTACCAGTGCGTCATTGTGTAGTAACTACAATGTGCATGCGTCTGATCTCGTCCAAGTCACACCTCTATTCGGGGTTGTGAAACAATCGATTGCAATAATAATACCCAACTAGGAGTCTCGATCGAATACACAGGTAGATTAGATATGATTAGTGGTATATATTTGGAATAAGCACGTGAAGTATCAAGTTGCACTTCCACAAATAGTTGTTTTGTTTTTACTTCTAAAATTATGCTAAGGATTGCAATTCTAAATTATGAAACTAGATAATAATGTTTTTTTGTTGTTTTTCCAATATTTAAAAGGCCTTGGGTTGTGATTTCCACCTAGGTGTTTGCCTAACGAGTTGTAAGCTTTAAAGCGTGTTTCATTGGTCGGGGTGTATTATAGCAATCAACACTCAAATACCCACCTAATACCTCTCGGTAAGAGAGTGGTTTTGCCCTATTTGGCTTTCTCAAGTCCAAATGGGTATTGAACAAAACAGTTGATAAAATGCTCAAGTCGAGTTTTACTATCTCTAGATTCAACTCTTTAATTGGGACTATCAATCTCTTGATTTAATCCCAAATTTTTGTTACCCAAGTTTCCTAGACTAAATATCTCTTTCCCAAGAAGAGACTAAGTCAAATAGGCATGAATTAATGTTTGCAACCATTAATTCTATAATTATAAGCAATAACAAGGCTAAATAATAAACACCAAACCATAAACATGCCCTAAATCAAACACCCATTAGGTTCACACACTAGGATTGAGTCACAACCTTTGCTAAAAATCTAGCTACTCATATTGGGTATTAAAGAAAATAAAGAAGAAAAGATGATAAAACCCATATTGAAAGATTGTAGACGAAAATCCAATGTAAAATCAACAATATAAGCTAAAGTTTCCTAAAAGGTTAAAGAAAAACGGCTACAGAACTTCTGGTATTTAAAACTTGACCTAATTTCGTGAAAGAAGTCTACTTATACACAACTGAAATATTCAGACAAAAATTTCCCTTTTGGAGGTTCTGCGGCTACACAATTCTGTATGCGGTCCGCACTTTTTTCCAGCTCTTGACAGGAGTGGCTTATGCGGCAGCACAATTCTGGATTGCGGCCGCATCTGTTGAAACCCAATTTTCCCCTCATATTTTATATATATATATATATATATATATATATATATATATATATATATATATATATATATATATACACACACACACACACACACACTCTTTCAAAATAGTATTCTCGCATCATTATTTAGTTTACAAACCTATACAAGTATTTTCTATAATTTTTCATAATTTTTAAAAGCTCTAAATAATTTTTTTAATTTATATTCTTATTATATAAATATCTAGTAATTATCCTTTAAATTATTTTGTGATGAATTAATCATACCAATTTATTATTTACACTCACATGTATGTTTTGTAATATTTTACTTCATTTTCTATAATTACATTTGCATTTTTATGCTAATTACACATTGTTTTACAATAATAGCCCATACTTTATAATTAATTGTATTTATTATTTTATTTAGAGTTAAAACAACTTTTTACATGTTTAAAACCTTCAGCTATTATTTTCAAGTACTTATTTGCTTAAATAATATTTTTAATACCTATTTAGCTATTTTATTAGTCAATTTTTTCCTTAATTTCTTTATTTTAAAAGCTGGCCCAGATTTAAAACAATTTTCGGACCTAAAACTACCCAGACCTCAGCCCAATTATCCCAAGACCCTTGACCCAATAACCCTAGCCCAAACCAAACAGCCCTAATTCCCAACCTAGTCCAAAACCCGACCTAACTCTTCTCAAATCCCAGTCGTTGAGCAAATGTGATCAACGACTCACAATAATTCCCCGAATTCTCCTTATATCCCCGCCCCAAAACCCTGGAGACCATTTTCTCCTCCCAGCCGCCTTGAATCTCCCCTCTCTTCTTCTACGAACCCTAGCCGCTACATCTCTCAACTTCTCCAAATCCGTCTCTAAAATGGAATCAATCACTGATTCACTTACCTTATTCATCTTCTCTCATTATTGGTCGTTCATTTATGGTATTACTTAGGTGCTTGCCTAAGTTTGGCAAGCATAACTTCCGAGATCGGACTATAAAAATCTTTGGATCTTAGGCGGTTTTCCGTCTATATGCGTTCAATAGAGAGTGATTTACATTCCTGGTTCAAGTTTCAGACGGTTGAACCCAATTAGGGTTTGAGTCTTTCCATCTCCCTTACCGATTTTGATTCTGATTCGTATATGATATTCTTTTTCGTTATTTATTCTTAATTGATTGTTTTCCATATTTGTTCTTTCAATCTCTATTACTATATAAACCCTTCCCCATTCCCCTTTTGGACAGACATTTTTCGTAAAAAATCCACTAAAAAACTGAAGTTATTGCTCTTTGTTCTCTGATTCTCTTGTTCTATACTATGGTTCTTGGCCGACTAAAAGCCAAGGCCTTAGAAATTCGATTTTTCAACTTTTCTTAGTTCGAGCATTGCCTAGGATTCATTTGAAGCCCCTGGGAACTTTTGACGCACTAAGATTCCGGGTTCTTGCTCTATGTTGATATTCACAATACTGTGGAATTTGGTTCTTTCTTGTTATCCACTTAATCGGTAAGTTACTTGGCCTTTACAATTTCATTCTTATGTGTCTATGGGTTGCATACTTCTGAAATTCATGGCTTAATGTGTTCTGGGGCTATTTTCGTGTGTAGCTCTGCTAGCTTTGAACTTGTATTATGATCTGAACCTCTTTAGCATTTGATTTTTACCTAAACTTCCTAGTTTCGAGAGATGTTATTTGAATATGCTTCACTTGAATAATTTGGAACTTCTTAAGATCATTTAGCCTAATGTTTTGGGCAACTAAATGTTTACACTTACTATTTGACATGATCTTGTTTTCCTACTCTGTTATGAATTCCCTCTGTAATGTGTTCCAATATGTATCAAGAACTTCACTATTAACTATGACTCGCTCCCATGTTTGTGTCGCTCAGTATGTCTTTGTTTTGCTTGATTCTATATCCTTAGTGATTTTTTGGGACCTATAGGGTGGCTATCTTAATCAGTGTTTCCTTACAATGTTTGAGACTATTTACTTTAGAGATAAATTAGCATGTCTACTTTCTGGTGTTATGGTGGATATTCAGCATGATTTGGACCCTTAGACTCTAAACATGTTAAGCTAGTACTTTAATCATACTTGTTTGGTATTATGCACCTTTGTATGCTAATCTTGTAATCTCAGAAAACTTGATTCTCCTCTAACTCTCTCAATGTGTTTTTCTGCCAATATGTACTTTTTGCTAAGTGTTAAACCTGTAATAGAAACATGCTTCTAATTCTTGTTGACCTCCTTAACTAGCATATTCTGTGTTTTAGATAACTTTGCTATGTTTGCCTTAGTGTGAGCACTGCTCGGGGTCTATTCGAGACCCTTGTGAACTCTGACACACTAGGACTTGGGGTTCTCTGGCCACTCTCCTTACTTGAGCTATCTCTAATACTCAGTTCTTCCCTCATTCTATCTGCTGAGTGTGCAAATTGGTTTGTTTAAGTGATTCAGTGTCTGGATCATATGGTCAATCTATGGTTGTTTGGTTTGGTTTGAGTTCCTCTATGATTTATGGGCTATGCTGATGAATATAGTCCTCTGTTGGAATCTGGTTATGCTATGTGTGAAGAAAGAGTTGTTGAAGGCCCAGACAAGACTGGGTATCTCTTTGGTCCTGTTCTGGGCCTACAGTTATTGCTTGTACAACTTTTGTAATTACATGCCTATAGGATTTTAACTATTTAATTCGCTATTGCACCTAAAAAACATGCCTATTGGAGCTAATATAAAAAATCGGTTCCAATCACCAATCTTTAGAAATCATGCCTATAGGATATTACTACTCGCTCTAATGTACTGATACTGGACTCTTCAAACGATGTTTATCACTTAGCCACGCCACTATTAGAAAGCATGAGTAATTTTGAGCATTTCCAATAATTTTTACTGTCCCTTACTGTGTAAACCACTTAGAGATCATGCTTATAGGTTTTATTAACTTATAATTTGTAACCTCAATAGCAACATAGCAGTATCAGATACTCACAAACTGGTAATTTAGAAATCTTACGTCTAAAGTGGCGCCCCGCATCTGAAACTGCATGTATATTTGGATCAAATCATATAGAAGCTATGTCTATAGAGCTTAATGACTTCAATTTTTCCCAATTCTGAAACTGTCTAATGCCTAATGTAGAAATCTGTTTGCGTGCATTTGTTGTCTAATTGCAGAGGCTAACTTGAGCCTTTGATTCTCCTTAAGTGCAGTCCTATTTGTTTTGAATTGTCGCCTAGTTTTCACATTTTCTAAGCAGCCTAAATAAAGTCTAGAACCACCCAAAATAGAGGTCCAATGCCTCCTGGACCATAGGTATGGGACGGGTGCACGCATAAGTAACGACTTATAATTGAACTAGTGCGCTTTAGGTAATAACTTAAAGATAGTAATCGGGTAGCAGGAGATGATAGTCTGTGCCCGCTGAATAATACGAGTAACACCCCATCTTGAGGGAGTTATGAAGTATTATTTATGTTGCACGATGTGATCCTTTAGGCTAAAAAACTTAGGATCCCCCATCTTATTCCCTTTTTTATATTTGTATCAAGTGTTTGTATTTACTCAAAGTCTTTTAATAATAAAATTTCTCAAGCTTCTTGCTTTCTCTGTCTTTGTTTATTTGACTAATTCATATAATTTAAGTTTGGCCAGGAACCACAATTTTTGACCTCGAAGAGTGCCTAACACCTTCTCTTCGAGGTAATTTGGAGCCCTTACCCGATTTCTGGTGATGCAAACTAGTCAAACCCGAGTCATATGCAAATAGGTTCCCTAATGCACCTTAAACCGTTAGGTGGTGACCCTACTCTTTTAATACTTCCTTAATAGAGTTTTCACATGTCAAATCCCGATTTCGCGCGAAAAAGGGGTGCGACAACATCTCTTGAGTTCTACGGTTCGCACAATTCTGTGTGCGACCGCTCATTTGATTTCTGCGGCTGCACAATTATAGTGCGGTCCGCAGTTCTTGTTGGGCTTGAATTGAAACTCTCTGAACTTTGACTTCTGCGGCCGCACTTTACACTGAAGCTCTGTTGATTCTTCTTCACATTCTGCAGCCGCAGATAGAATTTTGTGGTCCGGACTTGGGCTTTTGTGCTTAATTTTTATCCTTGTTCAAAAGCACTCTTTCTTGAGTTGGATGTCATCGTAGTGGCTCATTTTCCAATACTCCTGCAAGTAAGCATATTTCATCAGTTTTTGAGAATACCTTTAAACATATTTGAACTAAAATGAAAGTCAAAAGACACTAATAAGTAGTCAAAATCCCCACTTATCAACTCCCCCAAGCTTAAGCTTTTGCTTGTCCTCAAGAAAATAAGGTAATTCCCACCTCCACTAAATAAGAGCTATTCCAGCTAATATATGGTGAACCAAACACACATCAATTGAGACCAACAATTACCCATACACTCATGAATTATCAACAAGGCACTGTTTTGAAGTTTTAAACACAAATAGTTTTAATGTGACACTTGAGCATCAAGAGCTGACTTTAATCGTCAAGGAAGTTCGCTCTTTCATGTAGGTCACTGTTGATTGGATCCCAAACTCCTCCCCCTATACTCTCTGTTAGCTTATCTCACTTAATAATGTAGCACTCAATTCAAGGATTTGTGAAAGTTTCGATCATCTCTCTCAAAAGAATGTCACAAGTACAACTATAAGTACCATATGCTTGCCCCTCATGTAAATCACCACTAATGTAAGATCACTCGACTTGAAATAACGTAGGTTCTTTTCTGCATGTAATGAAGGCTTTTGGACTAAGATAGGAAGTGTTAGAATAGAACGGGTTCATCTTTCCTTAAGCACTCCATTTTCTCTTTTTGGCTCATGCTTTGCCGACTTTTTTAGGCTTTTTCTTTTTCCTTAGGGGTACTAGGGAGACTTGACATCACTCTTTCTTGGTCATGATATTCATTTTCTCCTTCGTTGCTTTCTCCATGCTTTGCTGTTTTTCTTTTCCTTGAATCCCATCAATCCTTCAATTTATTCACTTTCTTTTTTACATTTTTCTTTTGTTCTATCTTTATTTTCTTGGCCTATCCTTTTATTCATTTATTTTCTCTTTTGTGTACCTTGATACCACTTTCAAACTCCTCGTATCCCCCCCAAACTTATGTTCTCGCCAATTGTTTCTCATGATTGTTAAGGAAAGCTCGTGTGCCAAGAGAGAGTCACTACAAAACGGGTAAAGGCTTGTAACATGGTTATCAAATGAGAAAGGTTTTAGGCTCAAAAGGGTTGACTAGGGATAACATCATTGATGGGCCATGGAAATTTTCAAAACGGGCCAACGAGAGCCTATAATCACTTCTCAAGCCAAGCAAAACTTAAAATTTCTCCTAGAAGCACATTCGGGGCAAGTTCTAGACTATTCGCATGGGTACTTGGACTTGCAACAAAATATCTCACCTCTCACACAGCTGGATTGTTAAAGAGGATAGAGTTGAGGGCCCACAACAACCATATTAATGATTGAAAATCATTAATGGTTCAAATAAACCACTCGATGATTGCCTAACTGAACACAAGAGTCACAAGGTCACTAACTAGAGTTATTTCTTTCCAAGAACTTGTTTTTAATCATAATAATGTAGTTAAGTGTGTTGGTGCCAAGTGAAGCATGCTTGACCCTCTCAATCCCTTAAGAAGGTTGTCACGCCATCCATCGTTGGGAAGAGAAACCCGGTTCACACAAAAATCACCTTTAGAAACCGTGGCATTAAGAAAACCAAAGGCTTATTGATCACTTAAACATAAAAAGAAGCTACCAAATAAAAAATAAGCTATTAAAGTAAATAAAAAGCTAGATACTAAGAAAACAAAATAAAGAAGCTATCAAGTAAACTACTTAAAGCAAAAATGAATATACAAACTGAGAAAGGGAAAGAGAATATATACATCAATAGAGAGAGAATAATATGTACAAAATGAAAATAAAAAGAAGAAAATGTTATCAGTTATTATAGGCCAATGTCAAATGTCGAATCAAATCAAAATAGACTCCACCCCCTGAATAAGAACAAGCATTGTCCTCAATGCTTAACAAAATCAAAATAAGGAAGGGAAAGAGTAGAGAGGACTCCCTATGTGGTTTCAGTGTCCATAGCAGCATCACCACCCTTAGGCTCCTAAACTGGATTTCATCATCCTCTACTCGTGGAGTAGCGGGTTGGTGAACATCTGCAGCACCGCCTCAGCAGTGTGGGCAGTGAGGTCTGGCTCCTCAGACTGCCAGCTGGTGCCACTGGTGCTAATGGTGTTGTTGGGTCTGCTGGAACTGATGGATCTGTCTCTATAAGTAAGTCAAATGGAATATCAACATCTGCTGCTATCTTGGTAACCTCTCGTCTCAACTTGTAAACTAATTTTCTTGAAGCCTGAGATTTCCTCATCTTCTTCGCCTGCTTCCCTAGCTCCTTAATTGCTCCCCCCATGCGCAACCAAAGTGTCCATAATAGTATTCTGATTGTCCAATATCTTCTTCAAAGTTTCCTCCACAGACGGAGGAACCTAGGGTGCTGGGGTAGAAGCATGTGCTGCAAAAACACTGGATAGGTCAGACAGCTTTGCAGTAGCTGTCTGCATCCAGTTGTTGAGACTCGTCAATGCCTGGGAGACTCGAAGCATAGAGAGTGGATAAGTGGAGAAAGAAGGCACTGATATTGATGTTGATGGCCCTGAAGATGGAGGTGGTGGCATGGCAGTTTCTCGGTGGAAGGCCCGACCGCTATGGAAGGCATGGAAATTGTAGAAGGCATACCTGCTGAATCTACAACTACCACCGATGGCTCATCAGACAGGCTTACAGTAGTAGTCGACTTACACTTATTCTTCGAATTCCTTGGATCCTTCAGAGAATACCAGAAAAAAGGTTTCTTAGCCCGAACCTTCGTATCAAAGCTCCTGGGATCCACCCCCGCATCCGTGAGATACTCCGTGATAGTGTTGGGATACGGGTAGGAGCTCTCCCCTGCCTGACAACCACCAACATGTTGACCAACATGATGGAACCCATATTGATTCGGTACCCGGCCATGATAGATGCAACTAAGACTGCCCGGGGGACTGGAAGATTATTCTCATTCTGGCTCGGGTCTATGCGACTACACACAAATGTTTGACACCCTTTTGCCTCAAAGTTGAGGGTAGCCCGCCGAATGGGAACCCCTGCTGTGATCCATGGTGGTGGTGGTCCTGGATATGCTATGATCTCAGCTATCAAGGGTGAGCTGCATCCCCCATTGAAAATTTCTCCAAATATTGAATCGGTTCTACCTCCCCGAACCCCAAATAGGTGTTTAGGGTGCTCCTAGTCCCCTTTAGGTTCCTCACCTTGGTCACCTTACTCCCCTTTTTGATGTGCACCACATTGGCGTAGAATTCTCGGGCTAAATGCTCCTTGGTATCCATAACACTCTGAGTGAACCATGTCCACCATTTTCTCTCCCGGAACTACTTTTCCACATTCAGATTAAACCTATCCAAGTCTTTCAACAGAAATTTTCCCTGAAGTGTGAGCGATCTCTGAGGCCACCACTCTTGGAACCTGGTAAAAGCTATCAGGCTTATGAATCTATCTTCCCAGATCTCCTTCTTTTTCGACCTCTCGAGGTCGACAACTCTAGCATCACCCCATCGACCGTCATCTAGGACATCCTCATCATCATCAACTGTAATTGGTGCGGCGAGACTGTGAGTAGATGAGGGTTCTGACCCTTGTCTGCCATCTTCCGAATCCTCAGAAGTGATTGCTGAGGTGGAAGGTTCATTACGGAGCTGGTATCTTCCCGAAAAGTGTTCTGGCTGAGATTGGGCCTCAAGTTGTGCCTCCACAAAGTGTCCCTCAGATGCTTCCCTATACGGGATGTGAGAACTTGATTCAGAGGGATCTATGGCCCTACCTCTCTCGGTGGTTCTCTTCTTAGAAATCCCTTTTTTGCACCGAGAGTGGTTGGGTATCCGTGCCTCGGCCTCGGGAGGGTTCACCCCTCTCTTTAGATGTATCACCGCGTCCTATTGATCTAAACATTGTATGCAATACATAACAACATGAATTAGTTAAAGTTCAAAACCAGACTATAAAATCAGTTGCAGACAAAGCAGTATGCAGTAGGGGGAAGTGCGGCCCGCATAATTTTGGGTGCAACCGCAGAAGAGCTTATGCGGACCGCACATGCGGCCGAAGAATTCAAGTGCGGTCCGCACAATCTTGAGTGTGTCTGCACAATTCAATGTCCAAAAATTCATCTCTCTGATGTTTCGATCTGCGGCTGCATAATAAATATGCGGTCCGCACTTTTTCCATACTTAGCCATTTTTTTTCTAAGCATGGTTCCTACAAAGCACACTCATTCCTGCAACATACTTCAAAACCAGTTAGCACAAAACAATACCTATCTAAAAAAAGAAGAAAAAGAAAAAGAAACATGGGTTGTCTCCCAAGAAGCGCCTGATTTAACGTCGCGGAACGACGCAGATTACCGTCAATCACTTGAAATGAATCACTGCCACAATGTGGCCATCACCAACTTTTCCAAGATAATGCTTCACCCAGTGACCATTAACTCTAAACACTTCACCATTTTTATTCTTCAAGTCTAATGCACCAACGGGTGTCACACTCACAACCCCAAACGGGCCACTCCATTTAGACTTCAGCTTTCCCGGAAATATCTGTAACCGAGAATTGAACATTAACACAAGATCACCTTCTTTAAACTCCTTGTTCTGAATGTACTTGTCATGGAGGTACTTCATCTTCTCTTTATATAAGCAAGAACTTATATATGCATGGTACCGGAATTCATCTAGCTCATTCAATTGGTCCACCCTTAAGTTGGCGGCGACATCCTACTCAAGATTTAGCTTCTTTAATGCCCACATGGCCTTGTGCTCAAGTTCCACCGGAAGGTGACAAGCTTTCCCGAACACTAATCAGTATGGAGACATTCTAATCGGTGTTTTGTAAGCCGTCCTATAAGCCCATAGAGAATCATTAAGTTTCTTTGACAAATCCGTCCGGTTGGCATTCACTGTCTTTGACAAAATACTCTTGATCTCCCAGTTGGAGACTTCCACTTGTCCGCTTGCTTGAGGGTGATAGGGGTCGTGACTTTGTGAGTGACACCATACTTGGTGAGTAAGGTATCGAAAGCTTTGTTCCAAAAGTGTGATCCCCCATCACTTGTGATGTCCCTTGGAGTACCAAATATTGTAAAGATGTTCTTTTTCAAAAATGCCACCACACTTCGAGCATCTTTGTTGGAAAGAGCAACGACCTCAACCCATTTTCACACATAGTCCATAGCTACCAAAATGTAGGTGTTCCCACAAGATCTTTCGAACGGTCAAATGAAATCAATTCCCCACACATCGAAAATATCAATCTCCAAAATGGTGGTGAGGGGCATCTGATATTTCTTTGAAATCCCACTGGCCCTTTGATATTCATCACAACTCTTGACTAGATCACTTGTGTCCTTGTAGAGAGTAGGACAATAGAATCCACAACTCAACAATTTTTCCGCCGTTCTCGCTACACCATGGTGACCACCATATGGTGAAAAGAGGCAAGCCCCAAGAATTTCAACTTGTTCCTCCTCCGGCACACATCTTCGAATCACACCATCGATATAAATCCGGAAGAGGTATGGTTCATCCCAATAGTAGTCAAGGCAATCCCGTTTGAGCTTCTTCCTTTGGTTTGAAGAGAACTCATTCTGTACATAACCACTCACAAGATAATTTGCAAAGTCGGCGAACCATATCATCTCGGTCATTGAAATGGCTAGAAGTTGCTCGTCGGGGAAGGAGTCATTAATTTTAAGGCCGTCATATGGCCTTCCCTCTTCCTCCAAGCGAGACAAGTGGTACGCCATTTGGTTTTCACTGACATTTGTCTTGTATTTCTAGATTAAACTCTTGCAATAAAAGCACCCATCTCATTAACTGCGCCTTTGAATCTTTCTTTCTCACTAGGTACCAAAGTGCTGCATGATCCGTGTGGACAATCACCTTTGTACCCATCAAGTATGGGCAGAACTTCTCCATAACAAAAACAATAACAAGAAGCTCTTTTTCGGTCACCGTATAATTGACTTGGGCATCGTTCATGGTCTTACTAGCATAGTAGACCGAATGGAAGATATTGTTGATACGTTGCCCCAAAACTGCTCCGACCGCCACATCACTTGAGTCACACGTGAGCTCAAAAGGCAAGCTCCAATTCGGTGCGGTGATAATATGAGTAGTTTTCATTTTGAAGTTGAGCAATTAAAATGCCTTCATGCACTCTTCATTGAAATGGAATTTGGCATCTTTCTCCAAAAGCTTACACAAGGGGTTCACCACTTTGGAAAAATCCTTGATGAAATGGCATAGAACCCCGCATGATCCAAGAAACTCCTCACTCCCTTTGCGGATGTTGGAGGTGGAATTTTAGAAATCACCTCAATCTTAGCCTTGTCGACCTCAATGCCATTCTTTGAAATTATGTGGCCAAGGACAATTCCTTCCTCGACCATGAAGTGACATTTGTCCCAATTGAGCACCAAGTTCGGTTCTTCACATCTTGTCAACACTTTGTCTAAGTTTGATAAACAATCATCAAAAGAATTCTCGACCACTGAAAAGTCATCCATGAAGACTTCAAGGAAATCCTCCACCATGTCCGTGAAGATAGCCATCATACACCGTTGAAAAGTCATCGGTGCATTGAATAACCCAAACGGCATCCACGAGAATGCGAAAGTGCCATAAGGACATGTGATAGTATAATTCTCTTGATCCTTCGGAGTGATAAGAATTTGATTGTAGCTGGAATACCCATAAAGGAAACAATAGAAAGCACGACCGGCCAACCTATCAAGCATTTTATCTCGGAAGGGAAGTGGAAAATGATCCTTCCTTGTGACTTTGTCGAGCTTGCGATAGTCCATACACACTCACCACCCGGTCACTGTTCTTATAGGAATCAACTCGTTCTTGTCATTGGTGACCACCGTCATGCCCCGTTTCTTTGGGACACATTGCACCGGAGAAGTCCACGAATATCAGAAATGGGGTAAACAACCCCGACATCCAACCACTTTATGATCTCCTTTTTGACCACCTCCGACATTGCTTCATTTAGTCTCCTTTGATGTTCAACGGCGTTGGCATCCTTCTCCAGAATAATCTTGTGCATGAAAAATGTGGGGCTTATACCCTGAATATCCGCCAATGTCCATCTGATAGTTTTCTTCCTTTTTTGTAGCACCGCCAACATGGAGTCTACCTGTACGTTAGTCAAACAAGAGGAAAGAATAACCGGTAAAGTAGAACAAGGGCCAATGAATTCATACCTGAGATGTGGAGGCTATGGATTTAACTCCAAAGTTGGAGGCTCATTGATTGAGGGATTTGTTGGAGGAGTCTTCCGATTTTCAAGATCCAAGGACAATTTGTAGGGTTCATAGGCGTTCGACCCATTCCTTGCAATGTATTCACACATTCCACATATCCACCCTTCTCATCAGCATCAAGGTTAAGCAAAACGGCCTCCAAAGTATCATCAACATCCATCGTGGCACTAGTATCATCAATAATCACATCGGTCACCAAGTCCACAAATGAACAAACTTCATTTCTATTCGGTTGCCTCATGGATTTGCACACATGGAAAACTACCTTTTCATCACCCACCCGGAAAGTGAGTTCACCGGCTTCCACATAAACAAGAGACTTCCCCGTAGCAAGGAAAGGTCTACCCAAAATAATAGGTACCTCATAGTCCACTTCACAATCAAGAATCACAAAGTCTGCCGGGAGGATAAATTTATCAACACGAACCAACACATCATCAATAATACAAACGGTCTCTTCAAGGTACGATTCGCCATTTGTAATCTCATAGAACTAGGTATTGGTTGTGAAATTCCCAAAGTCTTGAAAACCGAATAGGGCATCAAATTGATACTTGCCCCAAGATCACAAAGAGCTATAGCAAAGTCGGCGCTTCCAATAGTACAAAGGATTTTGAAAGTGTCGGGATCTTCCAATTTAGGAGACATTGAGTGCACAATTGCACTCACTTGATGAGTCATCTTTATAGTTTCACAATTCATCGACCGCTTCTTTGTCACCAAGTCCTTCATTAACTTTGCATAACCAGACATTTTATCCAAAGCCTCAACCAATGGCACATTAATAGATAGGATCTTCATCATGTCAATGAACTCTTTGAATTGGTTCTCACCATTTTGCTTGGAAAGACTTTGAGGGTATGGAGGAGGAGGCCTTGCATTGGTGCCTTAGCCTTTGGCACTACTGGTTTCGGTATGTCAACAATGTGCTCCCTAGACGGATTCACTTCCTCTTCAGTCTCCTCCACATTGTCATCAATATCAATTCTCACTTCTTCATTTTCTTGTACAACATTGTTCGGAATCTCATCTTCTTATATCACTTGTTCACCATCCACAATCTTTGTTTGACTTGAGGTGGATGCATCCCCACCTTTTACACTCATTGTAGTAATGGCCATGGCATGTCCCGTGTTGTTACCACCCTTTGGGTTCACCACCATGTCACTTGGTAGTTTCCCCTTAGGACGAGTGTTCAAAACTTTTGAGATTTTCCCCAATTGACCTTCCAAATTGTGAATTGAAGTGTTGTGAGAGGCTAGTTGAGCATCAGAGTCGGCATTCTTCTCCATCATTTTTTTGAACATGTTCTCAATTCGCCTCATCTCATTGTTGGAAGATCTAGGACCATGGGAAGGATAAGAAGGCGGGTTGATCGTTTGTTGATACATCGGGGGCCTTTGAAAACCCGACCCCAGATTTCCTTGGTTATTGTTCCACCCTCCTTGTTTGTTGCCTCCCCAATTTCCTTGACTATTTCCACCCAATTTCTTTGGTTGTTTTGACCATTCCAATTTCCTTGATTGTTTTGATTGTTCCAATTACCTTGGTTGTTACCACCATTGAATTTGCCTTGGTAGCTAGAATTTCAATTCCCTTGATTACCTTGAGATCTCCATTGTTGTTGATTCGGGCCTTGAGAGTTGTTTATTTTCCTCATGGAAGTTGTTCACATATCTTACTTCCTCCTCTTATTCATTGTAAGATTCATCTTGGTCAAACCCACTATCTTCTTGCACATATTGCTCCACATGATTTTGCACTTGTTGACCCATTTGACTTCTCTTGTTTACCATCATATTGACACCCTCCATTGCATTTACTTGCTTAGGAACTTGAACTTTTTGAAGTTGATCCTTGGCTAATTGATTCATTGTGGTGGTCAACTCGGCAATTACTTGCCCATGATCATGCAATTCTTTATATAGGTGAATCATATTTGGATCACCTTGAGGAACATTTTCTCTACTTTACCATGCAGCTGAAGTATCCACCATTTCATCTAAGATCTCACAAGCTTCCGCATATGGTGTTTTCATGAAATTTCCACCGGCAAGTTGGTTGACCACGCATTGATTGGTAGTATTGACCCCCCTATACAAAGTTTGTTGAATCATAGCCTCCGTCATGTCATTGTTTGGGAACTCTTTCACCGTAGTTCGGTACCTCTCCCATATCTCATGCAAAGTCTCATTGGGTTCTTGCTTGAATGCTAGAATCTCGTCTCTAAAAGTAAATTTCTCTACCAATTCATCCCATGTACGGATAGAATGGTTTGGCAACCTTTCTAACCAATCAAAGGATTTCCCCCAGAGAGAAGGGAAATAACCTCAACCTTAAAGCATCCTCAGAGATGTTGGTTTGTTTACTCCCCTACAAGTGTCCACAAACCCCTTCAAGTGTTTGTATGCATTTTGATTTTTTGCTCTATCAAAGTAAGCATAACATTTGTGATTTGAAATTTGCCCACCCTAATGCGGGGTGGGACTATGACACTTGCATATCCTTCATTAGGCAACACCCAATGTGGAGCCTCTCTTGGTGGAGGGGGTGGAATAGGAACATTGTCTTGAGGCGTTCGGCCTCGCCTATTTGCTTGAGGTTTAAGATGAACCTCTTCAACTTGGTCTCTTCCACGTCCACATCCCCCAATGGCATGTTTCTGAGAAGATCATTGTTGTTGAGAGCCATTGGTGTACCTACAATTGTATCACCAAAAAGATTAGTAACACAAAAGGAAAAGAAGACAATTCACACACAAAACCAAATATATAACTAAATCCATTTTTAGATCCCCGGCAACGGCGCCAAAAATTTAATCTTGACCAAGTCACACCTTTATTCGGGATTATAAAACGGTCAATTGCAATAATAATACCCAACTAGGAGTCGGGATCGAATCCACAGGGAGCGTAGATGGGATTAATGGTATATATTTGTAATAAGCACGTGAAGTATCTAAGTTGCACTTCCACAAAGAGTTGTTTTGTTTTTACTTCTAAAATTATGCTAAGGATTGAAATTCTAAATTATGAAACTAGAGAATAATGTCTTTGTTGTTGTTTTTCCAATATGTAAAAGGCCTAGGGCTGTGACTTCCACCTAGGTGTTTGCCTAACGGGTTGTAAGCTTTAAAGCGTGTTTCATTGGTCGGGGTGTATTATAGCAATCAACATTCAAATACCCACTCAATACCTCTCGGTAAGAAAGTGGTTTTCCCAATTTGGCCTTTTCAAGTCCAAATGGGTATTGAACAAAACAGGTGATAAAATGCTCAAGTCAGGTTTTACTATCTCTAGATTCAACCCTTTAATTGAGACTATCAATTCTTGATTTCATCCCAAATTCTTATTAGACAAGTTTCCTAGACTAAGCCTCTCTTTCTCAAGAAGAGACTAAGTCAAATAGGCATGAACTAATGTTTTCAACCAGTAATTCTATAATTATAAGCAATAACAAGGCTAAATAATAAAGAACAAACCATAAACATGCCCTAAATCAAACACCCATTAGGTTCACACACTAGGATTGAGTCACAACCTTAGCTAAAAATCTAGCTACTCATATTGGGTATTAAAGAAAATAAAGAAGAAAAGATAATAAAACTCATATTGAAAGGTTGTAGACGAAAATTCAATGTAAAATCAACAATATAAGCTAAAGTTGCTTAAAAGGTTAAAGAAAAACGGCTACAGAACTTATGGTATTCAAAACTTGACCTAATTTCGTGAAAGAAGTCTATTTATACACATCTAAAATATTCTAACAAAATTGCCCTTTCAGAGGTTCTGCGGTCGCACAATTCTGTGTGTAGTTCGCATTTTTCTTCAGCTCTCGACAGGAGTGGCTTCTGCGGCCGCACAATTCTGGATTAAGGCAGCATCTCAGGAGTTCTATGATCCGCACAATTCCGGGTGCGGCCGCACATTTGATTTCTGCGGCTGCACAATTATAGCGCGGTCCACAATTCTTGTTGGGCTTTAATTTAAAACTCTCTGAACTATGACTTCTACGGCCGCACAATTACTTTACACTGAAGCTCTGTTGATTCTTCTTCACATTCTACGGCCGCAGATAGAATTCTGCGGTTCGCACTTGAGCCTTTGTGCTTGATTTTTGTCCTTGGTCAAAAGCACTCCTTCTTGAGTTGGATGTCATCGTAATGGCTCATTTTCCATTACTCCTGCAAGTAAGCATATTTCAACTATTTTCGGGAATACCTTTAATATTTTTTAACTAAAATGAAAGTCAAAAGGCGCTAATAAGTAGTCAAAATCTCCATTTATCAGCGTCCTCTTCCGTGAAAGTGATATCATATTCTCGAAGTCTTTTACTATGAGTTATTGATACTTTTGTCTTCTTTACTGCCGAAAAGGTGACCCTGTTAATCTCATTCTCCTCGAAGATCATGTTGATCATTGGGCGTGGGGTTTCTGCTCCTGTTTTCAAAGATTCCGCGTTGTCTCTGTTGCGACGTAATTGTTCGTAGCTCGATAACTCAAGAATACTTGGAGGTGACCATTCCCCAATATAGTCACCACCTCTTCTCGGAGGTGTCGGCAGTCTCCTGTTCGTGACCGTTCATCCCTTGGTATTCACACCATAAGTAGGGGTCTCTCTGCTTGGAATCTGACCTCATAGGTCTCGGGAATCGTGCCTTTTAATATTTCTCATGGCTAACACCAGTTCCACTATACTGACGCTGAAGTTATATTCTGATAACTTGGGGTAAGAAAAATCCCGAGACCCCGACGTTTATTTATCTTGGAGTGATCTATTGTTTCGACCATGATCGTTCCCTCTGTTGACAGTGAACTTGTTTGCTACTCAGAATTTTACGACACGGACTTCGATCCGCTCATAAGGTAAAAATCAGCCTCTCGAAGTCCGTCTATCCGCGTCGTAGTCAATTCTTTGATTTTTCTCTGCTCCTCTCCCGTCCTTTGGCCGATGATGTAGAACCGACCTGATCATCTTCGATCCCTATATTTGACTCGTACTGGTTGTGAAAATATGCCCAAGTTGTTACTTGAAACTCAAGCATGCTCTCCTTCAACTTCTGGGAAGCGTCTGAACTTCTTGGATTTAATCCTTTGGTAAATGTTTCAGCTGCCCATTTATCCGGGACAGCCGGGAGCAACATTCTTTCTTTCGAATCGGGTAACAAACTCTCGTAATAATTCGGATTTTTCTAGTGCGAACCTGAATATGTCGGCCTTCAGGGCTTGCACTTTTTTGGCCCCAGCATGAGCCTTAATGAAAGAATTCGCGAGTATCTCAAAGGAATCTATGGAATGCTCACGTAATAATGAATACCACGTTAGATCTCCCCTCGTGAGAGTTTCTCCATATTTCTGTAGTAACACAAATTTAATTTCATGATGAGCTAAATCATTTCCTTTTAACGTTGTTGTGTAGGTGGTAATATGCTCCAGTGGGTCTGAAGTTCCATCATACTTTGGAATTTCAAGCATTTTGAACCGCTTCGGGATTAGTTGTGGTGCCGCACTCGGCTTGTACGGTAATTGAATATATTTCTTTGAGTTCGGGCCTTTGAATACTGGTGGCGTTCCCAGGATTTGATTTATGCGTACATTTACTTCCCTCATGAACCGTAAAAGTTCATTCTTGAACGGATCATTCTCATTGTTGAGACCGAATCTGCTTCCCCTCGGCCCCGTCGGAGCCAACTTCACCCCTGGGAGTATTGTTATCGATTCTCTACATTGTTTGGTCTGCGGGAACAACAGGAGGAATTGGATCTCGTATGTTTGCATTATTCGAAGCCCCCGATAGCGCCTGCTTTAGTTCCGTCATAACATGATCATGCTGTGTGAGATAGACTAGAATGATTGTATGTTGCTCTTGCAGGACCCTCACCGCATCCGCTACATGATCCTCATCAGCATGATCGGGAGTTGTTTCCCGAACCTGTCTAGGGTAACGCTTGTCATGCACCCTCGAATTTCAAGATCATGTGTGTCGTTAACAATGTTACCTGCCATTTATTTGTGATTTTTTCTAAGACTAATCAAACCATGTTAGTAAAAAGGCAAGGATCACTTTTATTGCACGACTGTCTAGGCTCCACGGCGGGCGCTAAACTATTTACCCGTAAAACGAAAAAATTAAATTTATACGTGGTTTCTAGACAATTGAACTAATTTGATCTTAAAATAATATAATAGTTGAAGAAATATACAATACTTAGCCTTAAAATATAGATGAAACAATAGAGACGATAGTTCCGTGAACACGATTTCCGGGCACAACAATGATGAAATCGAAAAACAAGAAAATAAGATTGTGTAATGCTTTGTATAGAATAGAGCGTGAGTTTAGCCAGAAAATTTGTCTCCCTTACAATGATAATTGAGCTCATTATTTATAGCTATGTCTAAGGAAAGAAGTCCTAGGATCGTGCCCTTCTTTAATGTTTATTATAAGGGTCATTGATAAAGAGGTAACTGTGAACATAAATATTAAATTCTCTGTAATGGACCGCCGCTCTTAATGCTGCGAAATATTCTCTATACTTTTATGAACGTTATCCTTTCTGGTGACAAGCGGAACGGTTGCGTTCGGTCTTCGGCCACCCCTATCTTGAAATCCATTTGTTCTCCTTTTAGATAAATACGTGTCACATCATATTTTACCCTATACAAAATATAAGTATAAGTATGAGTTTACAACCTACCATCAAAGAAATAGAATGTTACTCCAAATTCCGTTAAAAATTTAGCGTAAAAGTTAGTCTAGCAATTAATGTGGTGATGTCAAGTTGTTTCAAGCTCATATTTAATGTCTATCACCATCCAAGCATTGGATTATAGAGGGGATTTGAATATTAGGGGTATACTTCTATATTTTATTAAAATCTATTTTGTATGTAGAATACCAATATTACTAATATATTTTTATTTTTTAAAGATATATAAATACGTACATGAAATTTTTTGTCGAATTTTTAAGATGCGGATGAGTCGTGTATTTACAGCATAAGTTTGCCAGAAGGGGACAGGATGAATAGAATCTCTCTATTTTACGTGTAAAAAAGATTTCTACTATGAAATGTTTCCTCTTTAAAGGGCTTTACGTAATACTTTAATTAGTCTGGACCTTCATATTGTGGGTGCCGAGGACCAATTACGGCACAAGTTGCAAGTTGTTGAATGTATTTTGGGTGAAATTATTCAAGAATCGGACGTGAATTTTATTTAAAATATTTGTACACTTCTGCTTAGTGAAAAAGTTAAATTTAAAAATAAAACAATGTAAAATATTCATGAACCAGAACTAAATAGATAATAATACTAGTAGTTACAGTGAACATGATTGATTCCTAGGAACACCTAGAATATGTGAGGACAAAATAAAGCAAAAATTGAGAATTGTGGGGTCCAAAAGTATAGAATAATAAAAAGAAATTATCTGCTGAAATTGGAAGGTGTGCCCCTTTGGAGAAAAGTAAACAAAGAGTTGGAGGAGGGCACAATATTCAATTCTTGATCAATCTTCTTCTTCTTCTTCAGAGCGAAAAGGTCATCTAGTCGCACGTGTCTCTCGCTCCATCCCTTACTGCTGTCACGCCGGCCGTTTTTATGCTTTACGATTTAAGCTTCTTTTTAGGGCAGATGTTGGTTGAATATGCAATATCGATTTAGATTTTTAATTGTCGAAACGAACAAATGATAATTTAAATTTAATTCAAATAAATTCGGATTTTTAAGTCCGGTTTGAATATTTTAGATTTTTGCTTTTGAGTATATAAGTTGAGATATTTTTTTCATATAAAAATAAATATTTAAATTAAATATTCATATTAAATTACCTAAAAAGTTTTTCATCTCATCGCAATCATCCAAATAAAGTATTGAAGTAATAAAATTATCTCAAAATAATGCTACAGAGATATTAATAAGGCTGATAAGAAATAAAAATAGTAAAATTATGTCCAAAGAGAAAGTATTCGGATAATAACGTAGTAATCAGTGTTGAATATATCAGATAATATCTAATGGATAAAGTATTCAAGTAATAAAATCATCTCAAAATAATGTCACAAAGATATTAATAAGGCCGATAAGAAGTAAAAATAGTAAAATTATGTTCAAATAGAAAGTATTCGGACAGTAACGTAGTAATTAGTGTTGAATATATCAGATAATATCTGATGGATAAAGTATTAGACTTATTACTATTGACGTATGAATAATGAACTAAATATAAAGTATAAAATTTTTGGATTTTCGAGTATCCAAAAATTCGAAGTAACAAATCCAATATCCAACCCAAAATACAAACATTTTAAAAGTTAAGTTCGAAATCCAATTCGTAATTCAAAAATCGTAACCAAAAATTGCAAAAAAATTAAATTTCAATTTGAATCTCGGGTTTGCCCTACTATGCCCATTCCTACTTCCTAGTTCTTTCCAATAAATGTTTCTTTCTCCTTGCGCTATATTTCCTTTTAAAAAATCGAATTCCTTCCCGTTAAGGTCATGTAGTCGAATTTGATACAAATTATATAAATATATGTGTGAAAAGACATTTACCTTTGATTGCATATTGACTCTAAGTTTTATGTTTGTCTGTCAGAAGGTTTCTCACGCGGCTTCCCTCCCGCATTCATTTGCAGTGTACAATGCTTGCGCGCTTTGTTTTTAACTGTGCTTCTCTTAGGAAAAATCCTATACGAAATAAATATGTTTTTATAAGTACAACTTCGTAATGCATGTTTGATCAAAGTTTATTGTTGTCAAATAGTAGCAATTTTAAATTTTGAGGATGTGAGAATAGGCGACAATAGACAGAGCTTCAGCGGGGGAAGCTATATTTGAATTATTACGTATAAGATAAATATTACTTGTTATTGATTAAAAATAAATTTTAAATATTTTTATATTATTATATAGTTCACTAATATAAAATTATTAAATTTTCAGGCTTTGCGGCCTAGCTTCCCTATGATAATAAACATACATTCGCGCTTACCTTCAGCTTAGATATTATATGCGTTAGAATTTTTCCTTTTTGGAGAATTTGTAATGCTATTATGCTAAGGGGGAAAGTACTGAATTACGGCGATAAAAAAAAAAGTCAAATTTGCAACGAAATTTTGGTCCCAATAAACACCAAAGTCCTGTTGATCTTTAAGCTTAATGTAACTTAATTTTAAGCTTGATATAACTTGAAAAGAATGAATGAAAAATGGTGAGAAAAGAAATGGAGAGAAGTGAAATTTTGAGTTAGTACACTTTGTCCCTCATTTAAAGAAGGAAAAAAAATCTATGTGTATATATAGAGAAACTCTTCTTTTAGCTCTTAAAGAGTTGAGAAGAAGGCAAGCCTCGCGCTGTCGTTGTAGTCGCTCGGCTCGACTTCGGAATTCGGAATTCCTTCCCAGATTATTTTAAATCAGTTTTTTATTTTCCCGTAATCTTCACACCTGTTCCAACAACTATGACTGTTATGAAAGGTTCCAAAATCTTTTCAGAAACAATACCAAATTGGCTATAAATATGCCTTGAATCCCAGAATCTTTACATACTAAATTTTCTGATCTTCTTCTTCTTCTTCTGCACAAAAATATTCCAGTGTGTTTTATGACCATCAAGTGGTTCGCTGATCACCGGAGTTTTTGGTACCGATACGCTGGTGAGTTAAATCGTTCTATCTTGGAAGGATATATTCCAAAACCTCGGGTAATTGAGGGGAATAATTTTCTTAAGGACACACTGTGTATTCGGTGGCTCAGTTTATTCTTATATTATTTTTCCATAAAAAAAGCTAAGGACGCCTGGACTAGCGAACAAATGGTCGCGCTAATCAGATTTCTTACTGTCCCTGGTAAATTTTACTAGTGCAGTCGTTAATCCCGCACTAAAGCTCACACTAGTAAAGTTTCTCAATATTTCTATATTTATAGAAAATTAATTATTTTATATTACAACAATACAGATTACTAATAAGTCCAATACCCTATTTAAAGCATGAATAGAAGAGGGAGAATCTACTTAAGAAGTTTCTTTACCACTTGCTTTTACAAGTTCCCAGATTTGAGTCCCTAAAATAAGGTATTTCCCTCTCATATAATTAACTAACAAAAATATCACTTGACGCGTTCTTTTAAATTTATTGGATAGGTAGGACAAAGAAAAGGAAAAGAGGAGATGTTCACCTCTAACAACTCGTTTGGATGGTTGTTACTTATTGTATTATATCACATTATTATTTTAAATATAATATTTTTTTAATTATTATTTAAATATTATTGTATCATATCGTTAAATTCATCGTTATATAGTAAATAAAATGTGTCACTTTTTGTCACAGTTGATTTAGTGTGAACGCACCATTACCTTATCTTTTTCTCAATCTCACACTTCATTATTATTAAATAATATTATTTTATTATTTACCCTACCTTTCCATATAATAATTTTAATATATATTATAATTTTTATTTATAATATTCCAAGTTTATTCTTCATATTGCCGGCGCGTGATATCATGAAACGATGACAAGCGACACAACTATCCAAACATTATATTTATCAAACTATACAATACAGTACAGTACGATACGATGCATTATGAAAGAATACGTAATAACCATCCAAACAAACTGTAAGATAATAAAATAATAATAAGAGTTACTGCTGAATACTAGTTCTGCTTTTATTTATTTTTCGTTTTCTTTATCCTACGGTCATAGGAGATTAGTAATGTAGGGATTAGTAATGCATGAATTACTAATGCAAGCATTACTTATGCCAAAATTATTATTTTTTCTATTATTTAGTGTGGTGTATTAATGCAAATTTATTTTAAAAATTTATGTCCAAACACATTTTCATTTTTAAACCAAACTCCATCCAAATCAAAATTTTCAAAATAAATTTAAAAATTTATAATCAAACGCTAGCATATTATTTTCTCTATACATCCTACCGAACGACCCCTAAGCCTCCAAGGCGAAAATCTTTGACCTCTCTATTGGAGTTGAGGATGATTTAGGGGTGTTAAATGGACTTGCTAAGCTATATGTGAGTTTTAAAATGGTTCAAATCAACAAATGGATACGATCGTTACTCGTTTGATGTTTGCCTGGGTAAATATGTATTGACTAATCCAGGGCTAAGACAATTATTCATAACATGACTCTGTACTTCCAATTAGGGTACGTAGATCGAAACAAAAAAATTGTACCAAATCGAAAAGTCAAATCAAATCGATAAAAATCTAGATTAAGTTTGGTTTGATTTGATTTGGTATTGAGTAAAAAAAATTCGATTCAAACCAACATACAACACACACACTCAAATCAAACTAGACTTAATCGGGTATATATATATGTGTGTGTGTGTGTCGGTTTGGATCGAATTTTATATATAATTTTCTTTTAGAAAAAATGTATAGAAATATTTGAGATTCTCTTACCCGATGTAATATTTAATAGAATATGAAGTGTCATATATTTATTAACCTTAAATACTGGGTTATATAATCAATTCCTTATCAAGTGTTACTAAAATGCGTCAATCACTTTGTTTTTCAATATTCACATGTCAAGATCTATTAAATTTTTATATTTTTTTCGAATTTGAAGTGGTTATTATTATTTAGATATCATATTAATTATATTTTTAATTACTAAATTCGATTAATTAACCTAATTAAAAGTGTATTTCGATGAATAATTATTGTCAGACGATTAAAAATAACTACTATGTGTTACTAAGTAAATTATCCCATTAAAATGTTTTAATAGATAATACGTTTGTCAATTTTTTAAATTTTTATTAAACATATATTCTTTTATAAAAAATTTAACAAAGTAAGATTGAAATATTATTTAAGTAACAAAAAACCCGAAAACGAAAAAAACCTTACAAAACGAAACCAATACAAACCGTATATTTGGTTTGATTTGGTTTTGATAAAAATCGAACCAACTCGGTACATGTACATCCTACTTCCGGTCATTGGTGGACCCAAGTGATTGCTAGCGGGTTCAACTAAATTCGCTTCATCAAAAAATAATACTGTGCATATGTATAAATTAGGATTAAAGCTGTGTAAATTTGGTATAAATATTTATTTGAATCCACTTGACAAATATTATTTTACTACTAAAGTTATATATTTATAAGATTGAACCCGTTTAAACAAAATTCTAGATCCGCCACTACTTCCGGTGCGTATCACTCTTCATTTGTTTCTTCTTTCGTAACTTATTTAATAACCAAATCGAACTAATAAAAGAAATTTATTAATTATGACTATATCAAGCAAACCAAATAAGTAAGTGAACCTATGTTTTGATATTTTGACAAATCTTCTGTCAATTTAGGCTACGTATACAGCGCCAAATTGGCACAAGTTTGTAGATGAATTAACTTGAATAATGTGTAAAATGACTTGCTATATAATAGGAGTAAATATATATTCTCAACATGCTCAAGTCTTTGGCTAGTTGGATGAATTATATTTTAACAGGGGATAACTTATCATTGAGCCATAAACCATTCTCTCGTTCAGTTTACGCTTTCCTCCATTTTTTCATTCTTTTTAGAGAACAACTCGGTGCACTAAGTTCTCGTTATGCGCAAATTTTGAAAAAGAATCGGATCATAAAGGTCTATTGTGTATAATTTTATTCTATATTTTTTATTCTTTTTGTAATTATTTAAAAGATAAACAGTGATCCTACAACTCATTGCCTAAAACATGGAGCTAATATGGTATTTAATATTTTTGCAAGGCCAAGTTGATAAAACCATCATATAAATTACAGAGAAATTGCAGATGAGCTGACGATGTATAGCTGCAGCAGCTGCTAATGCTGTAGTAACAGATAGAATAAAGAAGAGAACAAATGCAGAATGTCAAATTTGGCTTTGTGATTACGCCTCTGACGTGTATCCACGCCCCCCCCCCCCCCCCCCC